>LBNU01022869.1:46075-71680 GCA_014162995.1 Artemisia annua
TTTTTACCCCTGAGTACAAAACTGTTTTGCATGACTAGTCCATGAGTGACTTTATAGTGATCTAACCTATGTACCAAGCCTAACCAAGCATGATAACTCATATAATATACAAATACATCAAATAATATTACATTTACAGTAGTGAAAGTAAGAATAAAATGAAAAGGGAGTGGAGAGTTTCCTTACAAAAGTGATGAACAAGAAAATCAAGAACAATGGACCACAAAACATATGATTTTACCAATAACCCTTGCACCATTTTCTTTCAATCTTTTACCCAAACTCTTCACCTTGATTTACCCTTGATAATACCTTAAAATATCAGACCTTGAACACCTTAAAACCCTTGAATAAACTCTTGCCAAGAACTTCGAAGAAAACCTAAGATTTTATGAGATTTGATGATGTTTTGAGTGAAATAAACCAACAACAAGACTAGGGCTTCAAGATCTTTAGTCTATGATCAAGATATTAGTAGAATTTTTGATGAAATATGTGTTTTTGGAGCTGTTTATTTTGTTGCTATAGAGAGAGGGAGAAGGATTTTGGGTGGAGTTTACTATGTTACAAATGAGGTGATAAGAGATAATGGGTTCATGCAAGTATTAGTGGAAGACAAGAAGTACACATGTTGTGTTTATGTGAAGTAAGACTTATCACCAAGCCAAGTGGCTTTGGTGATTCAAAAAAAACAGCCAACTCATGGTGAGGTGGTCTAGCGGGTTGTTTTTGTATAACTTTTGAGCTACGGGGTGTAGTTTGATCCTGGTAATTGCAAATCTAAAGTTTTTAAGACATGAAACTTAAAATTGGGTAGTAATAAAATGTAAAACATATAAAAATGTTATCACTTGTCAAAATAACTACTTTAAATATATTAGTTAAGTCATGGGTTTATCGGAGTGTTTAAACATCGTTAAAACTGAAACCGTGAGTTGAAAACGCGTTTGGTGACACCGTTTCTTGATAAAAGTGACGTTAACTATAAAAATGAAACGACAAGTATAAAACTCACTTGGGAATATGGAAATAGGTTGAAATGCATAAAATATGTAAAATTATCATAGTCTAAGGTTGGTTCATGTTGTTAAAACCATAAAACGTAAATTTAAATCGCGTAAAACGTAAAAGGTGCAAGGTTTACGTAAAAATGGAAAAAGTGAAAAGTGACTTTTAAAATAGGATTGTAAGGAACACATGATGGATAAAAAGTGTATAATAGACATAGTCTCTTTGCGGTTGAATGAATTGAACGTACACGGATAACTTCCGATGAAGTTAATTAAAAAAAATAGAATAGTTAAATAATAAAAATATTAAAATTAGTGACATGAAATTTTACGAAATGTCACAGCACGTACCCCTTAAGTGAGCTCCGTCCCGGAGCTTAACTCGCTTTATCCCCCGATGGTTCACTTGCGAAAAACATGAGGATACTCGTAAGGAATGAAGTCTAGAATAACTAACGAAGTGGTTCGATTCTCGTCGTGTAGAAATACGGTGCATAGTAAAGTTGACTATACGCGATAAAGTTAGAGTGAGGATTTGTTTAGTTGTTGTGCTCGATCGAATGAATAACGCTGAATTGTTATACTCACATAAGAATTTTGCGTTTCTCGGAAATCAAGTAGAACATCAATTAGACATAACCCATATATAACTATTCCCAGTATTTGAAAAGTCTAAGTCGAACATAGGTAGTCAGACTATGTTCCACTGTCCCTAGGTTAAATATAGGTGACTAGGCTATATTTAACCGAGGTTCGATAAAATTTTCAAATACTTAACTTAGTTATACTCGTGATATGTCCATTGTTGGACAAGCATGGAGTTTTCATAAGTATCTTATATACAAAGAGTAATATAAGTTGTACATACGTAAGAATCAATCATAAGTAAGTAGTATGAGTGTGTAACACAAGCGAATAAGGAGAATACGCACAAGAAGGAAGTTTTAAGCGGTTCTAAATTAGTCCACATCGGGCCAGAATCATGGACCTTTAACAATGAAGGTTTCAAAAGAGAACTTGATGAATGTAGAAAAAGTTGCTGAACTTCAGCTTTTGTAAAGAAGAACTTGTTAAACGAAGTTTTAAGCGACAACACAGAATTGGTTTATAAGATTTATAAGAAAATGACGATCAATAAGATAATAACCAAATAGTCAGCGAGGTAATAGTAAATCAGCATTTTTAGTTAATAAGACAAGGGTAGTGTTAATTTTATGAAAGTAATAAAATGGTTTATAGGATGGTGAAAATTTTGTTATAAGGTAATTGACAGAATGATTTGCAAGATGATAACAAAATAGTTAATGAGGTAATAATAAATCAATGTTTTAAGTTAATAAGAAAGGGGACCATCAAAAGGAATAAGTATGTATAACAGTTTAGTAATTTTGGTGAAATAGATACATAATTGGGAGAAGTAGTGGAGACTGAGTATATAAAGAGTAAGAATCGGTAAAACATTTATAAAGATAAGTAGTCGAGAGTAAACCAAGTACATATAAATAGTTTTTATATACATAGTATCAATAGTGGTGCTTCGGAAAGTAAGCAGAAATGCTCAGAAAACATGAGTTCATGGTGAGTAAGACAACCAATAGAAATTGATAAATTGTAACAGGTTTCGACGTTATATGAAATTATATAACATATGGTGATGAAAGAGTTTAGAGACCATCGTAATCGGATACAATGTTTGAGAAATAAGAGAGACCATTGTAATCACATACAAGAGAGACCATTGTAATCACATACAATGTTGGATAAATATGAGAGACCATTGTAATCGCATACAATGTCTGATAATTAAGAGAGACCATTGTAATCACATACAATGTCTAAGAAATAAGAGAGACCATTGTAATCACATACAATGTAGGATAAATAAGAGAGACCATTGTAATCACATACAATGTCTAAGAAATAAGAGAGACCATTGTAATCACATACAATGTCTAAGAAATATCATCGTGTAACTCACAATGTTTAGAAGTGTTTAGTATTCACATGGAGAAAATCCCTTAAGTAAAATAGCGATGCTTCAGGAACAAGCAGGATAGTCGGAAAAAAAAATTAACTTAAGTACATATAGTAATATTCACAATATGTGTACGTATAGTAACGGTGCACTCGAAGATGTGTATAAATTTCCGGATGGAAATTCACAATGCACATGAATAGCATAAAATACAATAAGGAAGTTTAGTGCACAAAAGGTTATATATATATATATGAGTGATACTTTCGCGGATTATCGGACGAGTTAAGAAATAATTATAATGCTCCTATAATTATCCTTAATATTATTAAGATATACTCGAGGGAGTAATAGGAAACTTAGGAGTAGGCGCGCATGGATATCGGACAAGATGATGGAAGCTCATGATTTTGAAAAATAAATGATTATAGTCTAGGTTTTTCAAACAAAATACCTAGTTCACTATAATTTGTGCTCTGGTACCAATCTATAACACCCCAATTTTTAGAACGCAGCGGAATACAACATGGGGTGCTATTTATCAGTCACATAGTACAAGTATAGTAAACAACTTTAAAACAAAGTCGTTTTTAAAACTTCACATTCGATAATTTATCAGAGTTGAGGTCCCAAAAGTTTAACATAAGTTTAGAAATACATAAATTGAAAAGTTTAAGTCATTATCGAATGAAAATTTTATTAAACATGGGCCATCAAGTAGATATCCATTTCTTTGCGCCGCCCATCCAAGCTTAAGCCACTAACGGACCTGAGAAAATACATGCTAAAAAGTCAACATAAAGTTGAGTGAATTCATAGAGTTTAATAAGTAATCAGTTGAATACAAGATAATTCCGTTTAAAATACGATGGGCTACGTTGTTATACGCCCATAATTAAGTTGACATGTAACAAATACAAGTCAGGAAATAAGATTTATAGCATTGAGCTCATGAAACCGAACCTTAACCTAGTTTTAACATTTGCCCCGGTAGGGTAATATTTGCCATTTATCACATATTCTCAATATTATGTGATCGTTGAAAGATGGGCGCTACCCATTCGGCCAGGCTGGTCAGTGCCCAATATGCATATTCATAATAGTGAATTACCAAATCTAGAAACAACACATACGAGCAAGTGTACTCGTCCGTTATAGCAAGATATGATGGTAAGTCGGGATCGTTCGCAGGGATTTGTGAGTGAATCAAATATTAGTCTAAAAGTACTTATCTAAACGTGAGCAAATAAAGTAATAAGCAAATTCAATAAATTAAAAACTACGCTTGTTTAGACTAGTTTTCTACTTTGATGACACAAGTGATGTGATAACTCTCGAGAACATGTTGGTTGTGATAATTAGATAGTGATCTAATCTATTGTTTCTACAAGTTAAACCCTCGTCAAGATTTTAGTTCATAAAAACAAGCTTTAAGTGTAAACCAATCAATTCAAGATCTATCCAAGGTTCATAAGGTATGGTGCCCTTAAACACAAGAATAAACTCTTATTATAAATCAAATACTCTTAAGAAATGGTCATTACAAAAGGTCTCCTTTTCATAGACAAAAAGGGTACAATGGCTTATAAACATCTAGCCTTTCGTTATTTGGAGCTATTATCCAACTAGAGTTTACAAACAATCCGATTTGATGTTATAAAAGCTTTTCTTATTACAATTATACTTCTTGTTTCTTTGTTGAGTTAAGAATAATTATGGGTGAAAAACAATCATTCATAGACAAATGATTATAACTAATTAAGTAATATTTAATCTTTCGACCCTTGAAATTATTACTAATTAGTTAACCTTAACTTAACAAATGTCACGATGAAACTTAAGGTACAATTGGTTCTTAGGATTGACTTGAAATTGAATTAAAACATGTTATCACAACCACTACATCACTAAGTATAAAACATCATCCAAACAAGCGTAAAAAGGTATCTAGCTACTCATGGCAAATATGTAAACAAACTCAGAATATTTAACATTAGAATTCATGGTTATAAGTCTTACAATGCTTGGAAATTGATAACAAATGACAAGGTATTGATAACCTAAGTATTGGTGATGGTTCCTTGAGATTTTCGCCTCCAAATGTTGCTTCCTTGGTTCTCCAAATGCTACTGGTCCTTTCTGTACGAATTTGCCTTGTTGAGAGCTTGAAGATGATAATAATTGAGAGTAGTAATGAGAGTAAATGTCTCCTTCAATTGTTGTTATGACTTGTTGTGAATTGTGTTTTTGAAGTCCCCTTTTGCTTGTCAAATACTCCTAGCAATCAATTAGGAACATAAATGCTAGAACTTGGGTAACAAGACACTAAGAAGGGCCTAGAACTTTGAGACAAAAGACCAAGATTCGTGTACAAAAAGTTATTTTCCTATGCGGTTTCTCCAGCCGAATCGGTTGCGGGTTGCATCCGATCGGCTGGAGGTGGTAATTACTACCAACCGGTCGGTTGAACTCCAACCGATCGGTTGGTGAACACTGAATGGTTTTGGACTTTATTCTTCGTTGTGTATTTCTTCATGTACTATCCACACTTGGTTAACTCTGAACTTGGAACTTAGAAATGACCAAACTTTGGTTTCTCCTCATGAATTCCTTCACAAATTGGACTTTGAACTTGGGATTCTTCATGTAATCGCATGTGCTCCATTTTCTTCACTTTTTCCTCATTTTTCCTACATTTGGCTACATTTGCTACAAAAACATACTTTGATACGATTTAGTTGCAAAAGCATATAAAAGTAACCAAATAACATGCATAAAAACACTATTAACGCTTCTAAAAACATGTTAACTTTGAGCGTTATCAGACATGAAACTTAAAATTGGGTAGTAATAAAATGTAAAACATATAAAAATGTTATCACTTGTCAAAATAACTACTTTAAATATATTAGTTAATTCATGGGTTTATCGGAGTGTTTAAACATCGTTAAAACTAAAACCGTGAGTTGAAAACGCGTTTGGTGACACCGTTTCTTGATAAAAGTGACGTTAACTATAAAAATGAAACGACAAGTATAAAACTCACTTGGGAATATGGAAATAGGTTGAAATGCATAAAATATGTAAAATTATCATAGTCTAAGGTTGGTTCATGTTGTTAAAACCATAAAACGTAAATTTAAATCGCGTAAAACGTAAAAGGTGCAAGGTTTACGTAAAAATGGAAAAAGTGAATTATGACTTTTAAAAGAGGATTGTAAGGAACCGAAAATACATAAAAAGTGTAGAGTTGGCGTAGCCAAGTATTGGTTGAATTAACTTGAACGTGACACGACGTACGCGAATAACTTCCGACGAAGTTAATTAAAAAAATAGTTAAATAATAAAATATTATAATTAGTGACATGAAATTTACGAAATGTCACACCCCGATTTCGACTATGCAACGGAATTCAAACTGGGTGTTACTCGACGGCACAACAGTTATAACAATAGAAAACGAACTCTAATTGAGTCGTTTTAAAAGATTTATCATTTGAATTGTATAAATTTCAGAGTTTACAAAATGAGGTCCCAGTAGTTTCACGGTTTACAAATTACATTAAATGAGTCTTCGAATGATAATAAAATTTTATAGCCTTCTTGAGTATCTGTGCTCCTCCGTGCCAGCCTCGATCATTATGGACCTGAGATACATGCTTAAAACAGTCAACACAAAGGTTGGTGAATTCATAAAGTTTGTAGTTAAGTTGTTGAACACAATATTCGTAGTGTGAGCTATAGACCAACACTCATAGTTGAAAACAAAACAGTTATTATTGCACTAAGCTCATGACAACCAAAACGTTAACAGTGTATCAATAGAAATAGATATAATAGCAATAGTGGCCCTAGTAGGTAATTTGCCGTTATACCTAGAGTTCTCAAATAGAGTGCATTTGTTTGCCATGTCTTGGTCAAACAAACGGGATTCGTCAATCCCGATAGATCTATCCACATTATTCGCGTTCACTCGCTCGTGATTAATGGTTCATGATATAGGGACTTCGAACATGGCAATCGGTTACTTAGTGCCAATAAAACATTCAGATATAACGTACAGTTTCAAAGCAATGTGTTCATTTTAAAAATAGCATGTATCCCCCCAAGGGTATGTAAAACAATTAAGTAATAGAAAGTGAGGCTATGAACTCATTGTGAGGATAGTGGCAAGCGAGGTGCAAATAAAATAACAAATGTGCTGAGAAAGTTCTACGAGCAACCTGAATGAAAAGAGGAGTATATGTCGCGTCTTAGGTTCTAAAGTAACATCGTAAATATATAAACATGCTTTATATAGTTATTACATTAATTTTGCTTGTTTACTTAATGTTTGTAAAGTGAAACAAGTGTTTAGAGTTAGTTTCGACACTTTAAAACTAGTTACGGTTTCTAATTTACAAGTTATTCGGTAATCGAGTTCTATGTCATTTTTATTAGTCTAAGTGTCCGAATTTGTAATCCCGAGACCAATGGTTATAAGAAAGTGTAAACGAGTTCATTTTTCTGATAGTAGGTCCTACCATGTCGGTTTTTAAGTAAAAGTGGTCAAGTAATACTAAACGTCATGGTTAGAGTTTTTAGTTTATTTTTTCCCGTCTTAATCTATACGTTATTTCTAAACCGTAAAGGGTTATGACTTGGTTCTTATGTCATAGGAAATTGTTTTAAATAAATTTTATAGATTTGTATCTCCCACGGTCTCTAAAGTAACCTAGCTAATGTGAAATTACTAACTTGCCCTTACATAAACATGTTGTTCGCTTCAGCAACTTATGGTCTCACGGAAATGGGCATAAGTTGCTCTATACGACTTCTTTTTACGTCTGGTTTTTGGCCACGTTAAATTTAGGATGTTATATACAACTTTTATGCTTTGACCAACAGGTAGTTCTATGCAACTTTTATGAGTTTTACCTGTTTGGAAACTGTTACTTAAATTATGACATGTTTTGTCGTTTTGACTCTAGTTTATTCATCGTGATGAGTTATGGCACGAGCCTCCCGGCGAAACGACCGTAAGACTTTGATCTAACTCCATATTTTTTCACCTAAGCTTCTCAGTCCACGGATTTTTCCCAGAAATTCCATTTATACCCTCCTGTCCAGTTTCTGTTTTGCAAACATAGTGCTTACGATGTTTCTAGTGTTTTAGTCCAATTTACCAAGCATAATTTTTTTTGATAACTATGGTTTCTGACTTTTAGGCCGACTAATCCATGGGGTTTGAACCCACCGCCACACAAACGCAAACCAGGTGAAGCCCTCCCTTTTCAGGAGGTTGGCGTGGCCACTTAAGGTTGTTTGCACCTAGCAGGAATTGAACTTTTACCAAGCATAATTACATATAATAAGCATACAAAACATGTTAAATACATAAAGCACAAGTATTTACTGAAATCAAATAGAGAGGTATAGGGTTTTGTTACAAAACTTGTGAAGAATGACAAGAAAACAAGATCAAGGACCACTAAACCTAAAGTTTCAACCAAAGCTCTAGCTTCCAATACTTTAACCCTAGTTTCCAAATATTTTAACCACTTGATTAAAACCTTAGCTAGCCCTTATAATAATCTTTTTAACTCAGCCCTAGCACCCTTGTGTAGCTCCTAATTCAACCAAAGAAATGAAACAAACTCTTGAATCATGTATAGATCTTTAAAGGCTTCAACAATGAAGTGAAAATTGTAACTAGAAAATCAAAGGATCATGATGGTGTATGGTGGTTCAGTTATGGAGGGGAGGAGAAGTGAAGATGAATGTGTTCTTTGTCTTGTATGAAGATATATAGGTAAGTTAGTCAAAGGAGGTTACAAAATGAAGATTTATGATATTTTTGGAAGCTTAACTTGTAAGACTTAACACTTGTATCATTTCTAAAGGCTCAAGACTTATCACTTAGGCACATGGCATGGTGAGTCACCCCTATACAAGTTCATATGATGGTTAGTGTGACTAGGTACTTAGTTTTGGTATTATCTTGTTTTACGGAGGTCGTTTAGTCCTGGTAACAGCTTACAGTAAGTTGTAAAGTCATGAAACTTAAAACCGGGTATCCTAAAAATATGAAACTTATAAAAATGATTCAACTTATTAATATAACCTATCTTAGCATATAAATGAGTGATAAGTTATATCGGGGTGCTTAATTGTCGTAAAAACCTAAAACTGTAGTCTTAAAATGCGTAAAACGCAAAACTGGAAAATGTAAAATTCCAAAACTCTTGAAAATATCGTAAGATGTAAAAAACACATATTTCTCTTGTTTGAAATGTTGTATGGACATATCGGGATGCCTAAATGTGGTTTAAACCTAAATGAAAAATTAAGACACGGTTTCGTGAAATTTGCAAAAATGATTCGACGAGTGTCAAACTTTCGGGTTATCATGAAAATAGGTTAACTTATAAGAATGTAGAATAAAATTTTTGGGAGTGAATAGTGAAAGTGAATAGTAAAAATGAATAGTAACCAAAAAATGCGAATTATTACAGTACCTACCCTTTAAAGGGAATTCCATCCCAAAATTCAGTGTGTGTTATTTGGTGGTGAGGAATCTAGGAAACGTTTTGGGTAGTTTCGGGATAGAGATGTATCGTACAATATTTAAGTCAACTAGAGTTTGAAAGAAACATGATACCGTGAAATTTTCCATACTAACTTATCTTGTTATGGTATTTCTCTATCATCCATGAAATCTTATAATGAGTTCAGATAATGATGTGGCATGTTGATGAATAGAAGAATGTAGTGTTCTCCTACCATTATTATTGGGTGTAGATGTCAAGTTTGTTTTAATATCTTTTAAAGGTTTATGACGGAATGATATTCTTAGGACCTAAACAGGTCAGAAGAATAAAGAGAAGAATTGATGACTATCCCAAGATAGTAGTTTTGATTATCTGATATATGAAACTTTCTAGAGTGAGATCGAGTAGTATAAATAAGGTCTTAAGATTTTTGTTGAGTGGTAAGATACTATCGTGTCTATAGATTATTTTAACGAATTCTAGTAATTATTGGGTTCGAGTTCATACTTATGTCATTTCAGATACAAATAAGCCAACTTATTTATAATTCTTTATTTACATAGAGAGGCGTCCCAAACAATGTAAATAAAGGAATATAAACTTATGGTTCGGTGATTTACAATTTCTTTATTTAAATGAAAAGGCGTCCCAATCCATTCAAATAAGGACATTATAAATCATCCTACTTAAGAATTTCCGACACAACATTCATACTTAGCCGGTGAGTTACAAGGTAGTGTATTACGAGATTATACTGGTGTTCCAGAAGTACTGAATGAATATTCATAATCATCTTCGGAGACAGGGAGTAAGATAATCGGGGGAAATTGACATAGTGTTCAAAATAGTTGGTGAGTACACGGTTAACGTAAATAGGATGAGAATCTTTATAAGCTAGTTAACATAGCAATTATCATATCAATCCTCCTATTACAAGTCCCGCCCATACAAGACTTGTAATACTGAGATTCATATATAATTCCATATAACAAAACTGTGACAGGTTTTGATATCATATGAAATGATATTGTATAAGGTGATGAAATAGTTTTAGAGACCATTGTATAACTTACAATGTCAAAAAATAGGAGAGACGATTGTGCAACTCACAATGTCTGGGAAGTAAATTAGACTATTGTGTAACTCGCGATATCCGAGAAATGACAGAGAGATCATTGTGTAACTTCACAATGTCTTGAGAAATAAATGAGTCCACTATTTCATTTACAGTGTCTGGGGATGTAATTGAGACCACTGCAGGACTTACAGTGTCCGAGGTTATAATAGAGACCACTGTATGACTTACAGTGTCTAAGGATGTAATAGAGATCACCGTAGAACTTACAGTGTCTGGGGATGTAATAGAGACCACTGTAGGACTTACAGTGTCTGGGGATGTAATAGAGACCACTGTAGGACTTACAGTGTCTAAGGATGTAATAGAGACTACTGTATGATTACAGTGTCTGAGGATGTAACAGAGACTATTAGAGGACTTATAGTGTCTTAAAAAAATGAGACCATTGTATAAATTACAATGTCTGGGAAATAGGAAAGACCATTGTAATCAGTTACAAATGTCTTGGAGGAAGTTATGTAATCCTAAAATTCTCGAGTATATACATGATCGGGAAAATATGGTTGTGCTGTAATGCCTTGGAATAGGCATACGCAGATATGTTTAGTACATCGTTTATATAGAATGATCGAAAGTATGTCAAGTGTGCATATATCAATATACTAGTATGTTCGTGTAGCATAACATGCCTAAAAGTCACATAATTGTCTAGCTAGAGGATGGAAGGCACGGAGAGCGTAAGGCTATAAAATGTTTTTTGTGAAAAAGTGGTTATATTTTAGGTCTCAATTAGACCCGTTTCTCTATAACTATATCTTTGATACCAATCTGTAACACCCCCAATTTCGACTATGCAGCAGAATTCAAACTGGGTGTTACTCGACGGCACAACAGTTATAACAATAGAAAACGAACTCTAATTGAGTCATTTTAAAAGATTTATCATTCGAATTGTATAAATGTCAGAGTTTACAAAATGAGGTCCCAGTAGTTTCACGGTTTACAAATTACATTAAATGAGTCTTCGAATGATAATAAATTTTTATAGCCTTCTTGAGTATCTGTGCTCCTCCGTGCAAGCCTCGATCACTATGGACCTGAGATACATGCTTAAAACAGTCAACACAAAGGTTGGTGAATTCAGTTGTTGAACACAATATTCGTAGTCTGATTATAGACTCACACTCATAGTTGAAAACAAAACAGTTATTATTGCACTAAGCTCATTGTTGAGGCAACTTTGATGAGATATCCTAATGTTTTAATGATGAAAAATAAACCTTCGAAACACATAAAATAACAAACGTTAGCCAAAATTCCCCGATATCCACATCTGCTCTCGACGCGCTGCCCACGCGTCAACGCGTGGGCGACGAGCCAGGGTTCTATGAATGTCGGGACGAATTTTGAAAGTCGGCTTTCCCCTTACCTAAAAAATGTAGATCTTTCAATTCAGGTATGAATATGTTATGTGCTTAATTGAGAACACTCGAAATGAGTTTCGGGATTAGAGAGATCCTATTTTTAAAATACATGTTTTCGGGAAAACGCCAACTCATGATTTCTAACTCTCGCCTCTAGCTAAGGCTTTTCTAAACCTAGGGAGCTTATATATTTCACGTGATATCAAGTGAAAGCATCCATATGCTCATAGCCCGTGCTTACATCTTCTCTAATCACGTAACGGGTTTACTCCCTTATTGGTCAAACTAAGTCAAAGGTCACTTTGCGTAAACGCATCCTTTCCCGCATGGGATATGCTTTACATCAAGGCAAAGCACTTGGCTTGTTTGTACCAAGGTGTTAGTTGAGAACGTCGAGTCGTGGAAAGTCACGAGTTATGATATTATGGATTCTCGACGTTGAGTTACTTGTGATTATAAGTAACCTTTGATTTTCTCAACTTATAATCACAATTGTCTAAACCTTTTTCTTTCTTAATGACAATTGGATTATTTCTTAATCTCCTCTTAATTACATTTTACATAATCAAATCTTATCCCCAAGATCCTCTAAATATTCCCTTACACCTTTACATCTTTATCTCACAAACTCCCACACAATATTCTCTTTTACAATATTCCTTTTCACTTTATACATTCCCCATATACACATACACATACACACACACTACTCACATACTTTACCTTTTACACACACAAGGCTCCCCATCTTATCACACTCTTACACTCTTACATATTCCTTACAACCTTACACACATCACTTCACCAACAACTTTATTTTCAAATTTACACACGCTACTCATAACCATCTCATTCTCTACACACACTAGGCTCCCCATCACATCCAAACTCTTACATTTTCCCTTACACACATCTCTTCACTCTTACACAATCCAACTCATCTCTTATATTCCTTACACACTCTTAATCTCAACCATCCATTTCTCTACAAAACATCTAAACCATCCATTTCACCTTCCTCCCCAAGAAATGGAATATTCCCTAGCATATCCTTCTCTTAACCCAACCATGGTTCACTTCTAACCCAACTATGGTTAGTTCTCTACACACCTCTTTCTCACCCAACCATGGTTAACTCTTAACCACACCAAGGATGGAATATTCCCTTGGATATACCCTTTAACCTAACCATGGTTTATTCTCTACACACTCTTCTAACTTAACCATGGTTACTTCTTAACCCAACCTCTCTCACTCTTCCCTATAGAGGAATATCCCATGGCATATGCTCTTCTCTCTTTTATGCCATGTGAGGAATACCCATTCTACCCCTACCCAGTTATCTCTTCTTTCTTTCTATCTTTGATAATTGGTTTTCTAATAAACACTTCACAAAACATTTTCCATATTGGCTATTTGAGTTGGTAAACCTTAGATTGATGAATGTTAAGGTTTAGTGTGTGAAGTACAATTGGGGATTTAGCAAGGGTAGTGTTGGGAATTATATTTATTGATTTGATGATACAAAACAAGAAGAATGAAACATGAAGGGTTTAAAGTGACAAGATGGGAAACTACAAAAAGATGGAGGATTTGGAAGATTCTAGAAGAATATTTAGTTTCCTAATTGTATGATGATTCCTCTTGTAAACCCTAGATGTCTCTAGTATATAAAGAGACATAGGGTCATTAGTTTTATTAAGTATGTACAAGATGTAAACACCAAAGGTGTGTGTGTGTGGGAACCTAGGCGTGCCTGGAGCCCGTAACGATCAAGGAGTGCTGGGTTCCTACATGTGGTATCAGAGCTAGGTTAGCTCGTGATCTAGGGAATCATCAAGGTTTTAAAGTTGTCGAAGAAAACTGTTTTGAAGAAGGTATTGTTCGGTGCAATATTTTTTTTTAGGTTTGTCGTGGTTCATGATGATTGGTAAGAAGGTAACTAAATTAATTATTCTCGTACTTAATTAATTGTGGGTACTGCATGATGGCTGATATAGGATTCACAAGAGTTATTGATGGATATTATATTATTCTATTTGTGGATCGATTGGGTACTGGTATATTAATTATTTAAAACAAGATAGTGGGACAGTAGACTTACAAGGATATTGAGATGGTGGTACGTATAATAGACCAATAGGATTTTAGAATTCATATCATGTGCAAGTTATTTTGGAGATTTGAGCTGTTGTGTTGATTTGTGCAATTGGGAGAGGCAAAGTGTATTATTGTTTTTAATTGGTCGGTGCATTAATGAATTCAACATGAGGATGGCTTGTCGCTTGTGGTTTACTAACATGAAGATTCGATTTATAATCAGTAACCTCGTACTGATTTGAATATTGGTGGGGCAAGAGTAGACTAACAAAAACATATGCATGATACTGCTGAAGTTTTTAATTCGTTGGAAAAGATGTGAATGCTGCTTAAGGATTTAATGAGTAAGTCTACTGGTAATAATTATGATTATAACGAGCAAGGTACTGTTAGTTCCAGATTCAAAGTACTGCTTTGTTCTCAAGGTACTGTTCCATCAATATACAAGGTACTGCTACGTTGGAAATTCAAATTACTGCTGTTCGTTATTAAACTACTGCTGCCACGCTCATTGTTTCAAAGTACTGCTTCATATTCATTGAAAGTACTGCTCGTTTGTTTCAAAAGTACTTCTGCGTGAATTTGAAAGTACAGTTGCGTGTTTA
Source organism: Artemisia annua (assembly GCA_014162995.1). Taxonomy (NCBI): domain Eukaryota; kingdom Viridiplantae; phylum Streptophyta; class Magnoliopsida; order Asterales; family Asteraceae; genus Artemisia; species Artemisia annua. The sequence continues at coordinate 60,798 of LBNU01022869.1, forward strand.
TTATCAAAGTACTGTTGCTATATTCAAAGAACTGTTGTGCTACAAGATAATTTATGGAGATGAGTAAAGAGCTTTATGGTTTAATATATGTATGGTTTACGAGAAGTAAGGGGAAGTACATTGATTGGTTTTGGATTGCACACACAGAAGGTTATTTGGTATACACACACAGGAAGAAGTTTTTGTTCTTAAAGGTTTAAAAAGGCTCGCTATTTGGTTCTTATTGGATTAATTGATTACGAAGAAGATTGAATATCATTTATTTGATGTTGTAGTTGAGTTTCACAGGTTTGTGTTCTTATCATATCTCAAAGTTTGAGACACTTTGGAGATAACTTGTTTGTGCGTTAAAGATGTGACAAAGACTTGATAAATCTAGCCAAAGAGTGTGATTTTTCTTATGATGCTCTATGCACACATTGGCTATCACTTAAAGGAGTTACGTTATTGTGCTCAGTGTCTCACATAGGATGAGGATTTTGTCAAGAGGTTGCGGTCTACTTATACTATTTGTGCTCTGGTATGAGTTTGGAGTCACGTGGTTAGTACAAGACATAAGACACAAGTTTGGGAAATTCTACTTCTTTATCAAATTCGTTATACTCGGTTTTCTTCACAAGTGATCATTACAAGGAGCTTACAGATTTGAAGAATCATGAAGATGGTTAGCACAGTGATTTCAGGGGAAGCATATTATGATGTGTTTTAATCATTTGACATTCATGCATCACTCAAGGGGAAGTTTTGTCTACGTTCTCTATTTGTTGATAACAAAAAGGGGAAGAAATACTAGAGTGGCATATCATGATTTTAGAGGAAGACAAGATTGTTTCATTCATGGCGAGATTTAATTATCTCAATTTCTCTACTTCGTTTAGGGAAGTTCGTACAAGATTCGTGGTTGTTTTGTCATCATCAAATAGGGGAAGATTGTTGGGAATTATATTTATTGATTTGATGATACAAAACAAGAAGAATGAAACATGAAGGGTTTAAAGTGACAAGATGGGAAACTACAAAAAGATGGAGGATTTGGAAGATTCTAGAAGAATATTTAGTTTCCTAATTGTATGATGATTCCTCTTGTAAACCCTAGATGTCTCTAGTATATAAAGAGACATAGGGTCATTAGTTTTATTAAGTATGTACAAGATGTAAACACCAAAGGTGTGTGTGTGTGTAACCTAGGCGTAGAAGATAAACGCCTAGGGTTTATTAAGGTTTAGTTAGAGTTAGTTGGTTAGTCAGCCTCAAGGTCGTTCTACCTTGATCAAGTAGGATTGGGGCTGTAAATTATTAAGTGTTAGAGATGATAATGAAAAACCTTGTTGATAACATTGATGTTCTTATTTATTATTCCGCTGCATGTTATTCAATGTTATTGTTCCTAGATAATTAAAGGTTTAACAGCCTGGAGCCCGTAACGATCAAGGAGTGCTGGGTTCCTACAGGTAGGTATTTACAAGACCAACACCCAACACTTAGGAAAATTGTACAGTGCCTTTGGCACATTACCCACGCGTTGACGCGTCGGCAACACGCCGGGCTCGGTAAATTTTTCCCAAGTTTGGGTCTTGGCCTATAAATACCCCCCTTGGCTCTTGTATTTCTCACCCTTGCAATTATTCTTTCTCTCTACATTCTTTCTCTCTTATCCTCTAATTCTATCTTGTGTTCTTAGTTAAACACACTAACATCTTTGAAAGAACGCATCTCCTTGCAAGGGAAGAATCTCAAGAACTTAATCCAATATTGTGATTGTGTCGAGGGTCTTCTTTCTTATACCCTTTCTATTACAATCGAGTGTCTAGGTTAGTTTAGGGCTTGGTTGAACAAACATTCATTCTATCATTCAATTGTTTGTAAGGGAAGTCTTGTGTCTTGGTGACCAAGCCTAGATTATTGGGGATCTAGTTGGGGTTTGATACTTCCGGTGGGAAGTCATGGTAGTGGTCTTGGTGACCCTTAGATGAAGTCGAATCAAGAAATTCTTTTGGGTGGTTTCCGAGGGCGGAATACCGTTGGTGAGTAACTCCTTCTTTGTGAGCATCGATATTTGGGAATATCGGTGGAGTGAAGTTGTAACGGTTTGTAGTCACCGAAAGGATTATACTAGTGAATATTATTATGTCGTGGATTCGCAACTGGATGTACGGATGGTATAAACCCCTATCCTGAACCAGTATATATCTTTGTGTTCTTTACTCGCTTTATATACTTTAGTTGTGTTTGTGGTTGTTGGATTCTAGTACAACCACTTGGTTCTTCTTCGAGGCTTAAAAGTTTTTAAACGTTCAAAAAGCCTAAGATACCGTATTCACTCCCTTACGGTTCTACACTCATGACAACCAAAACGTTAACAGTGTATCAATATGTAACACCCCCATTTTTCACTGTTCGCAGCGGATTAAGTGTTTGGGGTATTACTTCATGGAAACAAAGACAATATATAGAAAACGACTCGAAAAGAGACGTTTTTGAAAAAGTTGTTATCATTCATTTATTCATCAGAGTTTTTACAGTAAAAGATATACTTTTACCAAAAGAGAGGTCCCTAAGATACGGGTTTAGACACAAAACTGATGAATGATAACTATACTAGACATTCTCATGTCCAGTGCCTCTCCGTGCCATGGTTCCTATAGTGCCTAATTACCTAGGATAACATGCTTAAAAGTCAACACATATGTTGAGTGACAGTCATAGGTTTAAATAGAAAGTTAGTGAATACAAGTTCCACAGGGTTCAGCTTAAACCCTATGTGTGGAAAAGTTTAGTGATAGAAGGTATATTGCACTAAGTTCATGAACCACACATTAACAATCCGGGTCATGTGGGCTGCAGACCCAACATGAGGGGATGGGAGGGATAACTTGCCAAAGTTAATCCTTCAGTGGGTTCAAGTATAGTACTTATTGGTACCACCCAGTGAGGTGTTAATACCAATGGGAGTTGTCAAACTCCAATAGATCTATCAACTATACTCGCGTTCGCGTGGGTAAAATATTCCAAACGATTAGATTCATGAATTTTGGTTATGTAGTGGTGGCATTTAGTTTACTCGTGCAACAACCAAAGAAAAAGACTTGTATTCGGTTTAAAGCATGTATCCCCCTCACAGGGTTTGTAAAGCATTTAAAAAGTGTGAGGCTATGAAAACTCACCTGGGTCTTATGTTAATTAAAGTAGGGGTTTAGACAACTCACCCAAGTATCCTGGGTTGGTGTAGGTGTGTGTATGTCAAGTCTTAGTCTAGGTTTTCTTAACTAATTATTCTTAAGGTTTTTATATATAACATAACACCGTTCGGGCCATCGTTATTCAGAAGTATATGACTCCTCACATGAAGCTCCCTATTATTGTATTATGTTATCAACATAATACTGTTCGGGCCATCATAATTCAGAAGTTAATACTCATCACACGAAGCTCCCTACTATTAAATTATGTTGTTATTAGGGTTTAGTTATAACATAACACCGTTCGGGCCATCATAACTCAAAAGTATATGCAATAATCGTTTGAGGAGCCAGGGCACTTTAAATCGTAAACCCAACAAACTCGTCAAAACGAAATATCCACATAGTACCCCTCGCATAAAGCTCCCTAGTATTGTGTTATGTTTCTAACTTAAATAGGTTTTGTATTTATATGAAAATAGTCCATTTTTACTCTTTAAGTTTATATATTTACATTTTCTACCCTATACTTATAAATATATAGCAATTAAGCATATAACTTTCTAACTTTTGCATATTTAGTCCCTATATTTATATACTTTAGGGAAATGGAAAAAATGGTCCCTAAACTATACTAACTTTCATTATTTACTCTTTTTACCCTTATGTTTATAATATTTGCAATATTAGTCCTTTTTAGTTTAATACTAGTTTTAATATTTATCCTAAGGTTTTAATACTTTGCAAAATGAGTCCTTACACTAATAACTTCTAGGAAATGTCAAAAACAGTCCCTAGACTTTATTGTTTCAGGAATTTACAATATATACCCCTATGCATGTAATATTTTGCAAAACTAGTCCTAAATGCATGTAATTCATATTTCAGCATGACAAACTAGTTTCTAAGCTTATAGCTAACTCATATAAGTTCAAATAAGCCACATAATTCAGATTATATCATGTAAATAAGCTACGTAACACATAAGCATGCAACTCGACTTATAACTAGGGTTACGAGAGAAAACATGCAAGCAAGTAGGTTTAAGGCTATTCTATTGTCTCTAAGGCTTATCCTAAGTATCCTAGTTCTATTCTAAGACTACTAGAATGTAAACTAAAGCTTACCTAGGTCGTATTAGGGTTAACGAGGCTAAAGGGTTTCTAGGGTTTCTTTCGACTCAAACCACAACTTGATACTACCAAGGCTTCGCTACTCGTTCTCAAGGGCTTCTAAGGGTCTTAGACTTCAGAAAGATTTAAGATAGAGAGGAGAGAAAGGTGTGAAGAGAAATGAAGGAGAGGGTAGGGGTATTTATACTTGCGTAAGGCGTAGCGAGCAAGGAAGAGGGTGCAAGGTGTCGTGCAGAGGAGGGGGGAGTAAGCAAGGCTAGGGGTGGTTTTGGAGGGTCTAGTGGTGACGAGGAGAAGCTAGGGAGTAGCTAGGGGGCGCTAGTAGGCCGGTTGTGGCCATGGTGAGTCGAAGGAGGCGGTTTGGAGAAGAAGGTGACAAGGAGGTGATGCACCTCCTTGCTTGGGTGCTTGGAGGTGCTAAGGTGCTTGCTTAGTTATATAGAGGTGCTAGGTTGCTTGCTTGGTAGTTTAGGAATAGTATAGTAGCTAGTTTTAAGGTTTTAGGTATAGTTTTAACCTAGTTTTGTCTAGTGAGAGTTTTAGGTTTAGCCTAGGGTTTAGTGCCTAATTTGGTGTCCTATGAGTTTATAATGACTAATTCTAAGTCCTAGGGGGTTATACTAAGTGATGGTAGCTTATGGTAAAGATTTGGGAAAGTTAAACCTAGTTTCCGGGAAGTTATAACCTATTTAGGGTTTTATGCATATAAGACTTGTACCTAAGTTCTAGGGGTTTGTACTATGGTCTAGGGAGTCTAATATATCATAGGGTAGCTATTGTAACTTATACCTAAGCTTTAAGCACTTTCAAGCTAATTCAGATAGACAATTAGGGTTTTAAAGATAACCGTAAACACATAGGTGCAGATAGGGTTTTCAGATAAGCATAGTGTACTAAAGTGATAGTTTTCTTATTGAAAATATGTTTATAACCTTGACTTGACATACCGGGATGTTTACATTAAGTAAACATAGTGTTGGTTGGCTTTGGTAGATACGTGAGCTTGTCTAAGGGTTAGTTAGGTTAATAAGATATAATAAAGCAAAAAATTGGCTCGGGAAAATCCTAAAGGCATTTCTAACCTAGATTGTGCTTAATGAGGGCCTAAGTTAAGTTAGTAAGGCATTTCTAACCTAAGGGGGAAGTTAGTGGGTTGTTACAGTCTTCCATCCAAAAAGAAAATCTCGTCCCGAGATTTAACTAGTGTTAGTGGGTTGGGGTGAGAATAGATGGGGATATTTAGCACGTATTTGATCCTCTCGTTCCCAAGTATACTCTGGTCTTCTTTGGGAGTCCCAGAGTACCTTAATGATAGGAATCCGGTGGTGTTTTAGATTTTTGACCTCTCGGTCCATAATTTCCACTGGTTGTTCAGTGAAATTGAGCTTATCGTCCAATTGAAGCTCTTTTATAGGGATGACTAGTGATTCGTCCGATAAACATTTCTTAAGATTTGAGACGTGAAATGTGTCATGTATATTACTTAGTTCATCCGGCAATTCAAGTCGGTATGCCACTGGACCAATTCGTTCTAAAACCTTAAATGGTCCAATGTATCTCGGACTAAGCTTTCCTTGCTTTCCGAGACGAAAGACACCTTTCCTAGGTGAAACTTTCAACATAACCTTATCTCCGACTTGAAATTCTAAAGGCTTACGTCTTATATCGGCGTAACTCTTTTGCCGATCTCTAGCAGCTTGTAAGCGTTGTCGGATTTGAACTATTTTCTCATTTTTCTCATGAATTATTTCTGGACCCGTAGTTTGTACTTCTCCTACTTCGGCCCAGTAAACCGGTGATCTGCACTTTCTCCCATAAAGTGCTTCATACGGTGCTGCCTTAATACTAGCGTGATAACTATTTTTATACGAGAATTCTACCAACGGTAAGTGTTTCTCCCATCCTTTTTCCAAAATCTATCACACACGCTCGAAGCATATCCTCGAGTGTTTGGATAGTTCTTTCACTTTGGCCATCGGTTTGCGGATGATATGTCATACTCATGTCTATCTGAGTACCTAAGGCTTTTTGCATAGATTGCCAAAATCTTGACATGAAACGAGAATCACGATCCGATATGATAGATATTGGCACTCCATGTCGGGAAACTATTTCCTTGAGGTACAACCTAGCAAGGGTTTCCATATCATCCGTTTCTCGTATAGGAATGAAGTGAGCTGATTTCGTAAGGCGATCAACTATTACCCAAATAGTGTCATGCCCGTTAGATGTTCTAGGTAGTTTTGTGATAAAATCCATCGTAATTCTTTCCCACTTCCAAATGGGAATCTCAGGCTGTTCCAATAAGCCGGATGGCTTTTGACATTCAGCCTTTACCCTAGAACATGTTAAACACCTGCCCACATATCTAGCAATGGATGCCTTCATGTCGGGCCACCAATAGTGTTTCTTCAGATCCTGATACATCTTGTCAGAACCTGGGTGTATGGAGTACTTAGATTTATGGGACTCGTGCATTATTACGTTCCTTAAGTTACCATGATAAGGTAACCATCTCCGACCCTTAATACAACGAGTTCCGTCTGAACGTATCTCAAAAGCCTTATCCATCCCTCGTAAATTCTCAAGTTTACGATCTTTCCTTTCGAGGGCTTCATTCTGGGCTTTGAGTATTTGAGAAGGTAGATTCGAATGAAGAGTCATAACTAACGACCTAACTCTAAGTGGTTTGATTCGTTCCTTTCGGCTCAAAGCATCTGCTACTACGTTAGCTTTGCCAGGATGATAACGAATCTCACAATCATAATCAGCGAGCAGTTCTATCCATCGACGTTGTCTCATGTTCAACTCTTTCTGATTAAGAATATGCTGTAGGCTTTTGTGATCGGTGAAAACCATACACTTAGTGCCATACAGATAATGTCTCCATATTCTTAGAGCGAACACTACTGCTCCTAATTCTAGATCATGTGTAGTATAGTTTTCCTCATGTGTCTTGAGTTGTCGTGATGCATATGCGATTACTTTATCCCGTTGCATCAATACAGCTCCAAGACCTCTACGCGAAGCATCACAGTAAACGACAAAATCATCGTTTCCTTTGGGTAATGCTAAGATCGGAGCTTCACACAACTTTCTCTTCAAAAGTTGGAAAGCTATCTCTTGATCTTTTCCCCAGTTAAACTTCCTGTTTTTCTGGGTTAGCTCTGTCAAAGGTTTTGCTATTTTTGAAAATCCCTCAATAAACCTTTGATAGTAGCCCGCAAGTCCTAAGAATTGTCGTATCTCTGTAGGATTCGTAGGATGTGGCCAATCCTTAACGGCTTTGATTTTTGCTGGATCGACATGAAGTCCTTGTTTATCTATCATGTGTCTGAGAAATTGCACAACACTAATCCAAAATTCACACTTAGAGAACTTTGCATAAAGCTTCTCTGTCTTAAGTAGTTCTAGGATTATTCTCAAGTATTTTGCGTGCTCTTCCTCGTTACGTGAATAGATAAGGATATCATCTATGAACACTATAACAAATTTATCCAAGTATGGTTTACACACCCGGTTCATGAGATCCATGAAAACCGCTGCTGCGTTTGTTAAACCAAATGGCATAACTTGAAATTCATAGTGTCCATATCTCGTTCTGAAAGCAGTTTTAGGGATATCCTCTTCCCTCACTCTCAGTTGATGATAACCTGATCGTAAGTCGATCTTCGAATATGCACTTGAACCTTGGAGTTGATCAAATAAATCATCAATCCTGGGTAATGGGTATCGATTTTTGATAGTAAGTTTGTTATATCTACGATAATCGATACACATCCTCATAGATCCGTCTTTCTTCTTTACGAATAGGACAGGAGCTCCCCAGGGTGATGTACTAGGGCGTATAAATCCTCGATCGGTTAATTCCTGGAGTTGTTCAGAGAGTTCCTTCATCTCTGAAGGGGCTAACCTATAGGGGGCTTGGGCTATAGGTGTCGCTCCGGGGACTAAATCGATTTGAAATTCTATTTGACGAATGGGAGGTAAGCCAGGTAAATCCTTAGGAAAAACTTTCGGGTATTCCCTGACTACATGGATCTCCTCCAGTCGTTTTTCATTTGGCTTAGTCTTTGTTACTTGAACCACGAAGACTTGACAACTTCGTGACATGTGTCGTTCCGTTTTGATACATGAAATGAAGTTAAGTCTAGTTTTACTTTGATCTCCTCGGATAGTTAAAGTCTCACCGTTGATAGGTACATGGATGATTTTCTCGTCACAAAAAATCTTTGCTTGATTCTTGGACAACCAATCCATTCCCACAACAACGTCAAAACTACCGAGTCTCATGGGTATGAGATCAATCTCGAAGGGGTGGTTAAGTAAGGTTAGGGTACAACCCTTAAGGATGGTGTTAGTACTAACTAAGTTTCCGTCGGCCATTTCTATCTCATAGTAAGTGTGGAAAACTAGAAGGGGGGATTGAATAGTTTTACGTCTTTTTAATTTATAAAAGGTTTGCTTTTTAAAAACACTTCGATTCTATTTTATGTGAAATCAACACTTGCACTATATGAACAATTATATCTAATTAACTAAGCAAATATAGAGTGAATATAATTGTAATGAAAAGATAGAGTTAGAAAGATCAAACCACAACACAAGGATTTATAGTGGTTCGGCTACGAAGCTCCTCTTCGCCCTACTCCACTCCCCGAGTCACCTACTCGAGAGTTTTCTTCACTATGTCAACAAACTCCCTTTTGGCGGAGAAACCTTACACACCTTTGCTTACACCGTTTAGCGACACCAAGAAAAATGTCGAGTTCTAATGGTAGCTAGAACCAATCTCACAACTTCACACAACTAGTCACAACTTCTACACAATAATACTACTTCACTACTTCACTACTATCTCTTCACAACACAACTTCTATCCACCTAGATCTACTTACCACAAGAGCTACACAACTTTACAAATGATGTACACAATCTAAAAAACTAATCAACAATACTTCTTGAGTATATATTGAGGGAGTATTCTTCTCTTGCACTTTGGATGAGAAAGGATTGAATCACTTGAAACAAAGACTTATAATCTTATGATCAAAGGATTTAGAAGGATGTTTAGAAAGGATTTGGACTAAAAATATTCGTGCAAAAGGTGAGGAAAAATACCAGGTTTGAGTAGGTATTTATAGGCAAAAGTTTCTGACAACAGGAGTGTGCCGACCCCCTTAATTGGTTGCTGGCCCCCTTAAAATTAAGGGGGCAGCCCTCCTGTAACGGCCTGAAACTTTGTCTTTTACTGGGGAAAGTTTATTTGGTGAAAAACTAACTGATCTTGGTTAAAAATTTGAATTCATATATTTTTTATGAATTAAACATTTTCCTTTATTACCAAAAATATTTTTCAAAGATATATAAGATGTTTATATAATTTTATAAACTTTGTAATGTTTAACTAAAAATCCCTTTGATCATAAGATGTATTAGACATTTGTTTATTCATACCTTAAGTGATATTGTTGGATAATATGATATTTTTAACTAAATACTTGTTTACGTAGTAATTTTATGTTTAATGTTTTTACATTTTGTGATCGTCAAAACATAGAGATATCGAAAATATCGATAACATTTTTACGCATTATTTATATCAACAATCTCCCCCTTTTTGATGACTACAAAATCTAAACTCATTAAAACAAAGATTAAGATATATACAAGTATTTAGTGAGTTTATATCATTTCTCCCCCTTTTTGTTAGCATCAAAAAGGTTATCCCGACTAGCGTTGAGCTCCCCCTTGACGTATACTCTCCCTCGTTTGGAGGTCATAAGAGAAATCGAGATATGGAATGCTTGCAAAAAAAATATCTAGAGCACAACATCTAACTAATGCCTCAAGGGCTTACAAACATACATAAGTAAATGAACATACAAGCAACCAATGCTCCAATATTAATGTTGTCCTAGAGCTTGCCAACAAAATGGTATAAACACTTTTATTTTCTAAACATGGAACATGTTTAATTTGGTGGAAGTGATGGAGAAGGTGGAGATGATGGTGGTGGTGGAGGTGTGTTTGTTGTTGGTGGTGGTGTAGGTGTTGTTGATGGATGTGGTGGTTGATGGAACAAATTTTCAATATATGAAAACATATGTTGTAGCTCATCTCGTAGTCCAAAGATGATGTTTCGGTTATGGATGCAACAAAGGCAAGTATCACCATGGGCTTCAAGTAAGCTCCATGGGACGGGATTGAAATTTGGTGGGTAAATTGGTGATGATGAAAAGTGTGCATCAAGAGGTGTTATGGGTGACAATGAAAGTGTGATGTCAAGAGATGTATTTTCAATGGTAGGTGGTGGTGGTGGAACTCTTGGTGGAGGTGACAAATGGGTGTTAATATAGTCATTGATTGATGAGGATGAGGGTATGGAAGAGGTGGAGGTTCCATGAGTTGATGGTGTTTTGGAGGGTGCATTAGGAGCACTAGGGGATGAGCATTGAGGTGGTGGTGATGGAGTGGTGTTATCTTCATTAGTAAGGTCAATGAAGAGTTGTTTTGGTGGTATGATAACAAGTTTTTGTTTCTTGGCTTTGTTGGAGATGGTAGTTCTTGG
>LBNU01022869.1:74622-112257 GCA_014162995.1 Artemisia annua
TCCTTATTAGTGAAAAAATGAAAAAAAGTGCAGGTGAAAGGTTCTGAAAGAACTCAAGCGTAAGAGAGAGGTGAGGAACCCTTTCTTCTCCAGTCTTTTTCTTCTTCCTCTGGTCTCTGCCTCGGACTTTCGGACTCTGCCTTGCTTTGCTTGAGATCTTCTTAAGTAGGCCATGGTGCACTCGTTTTGAGGAGTAGAGTAGTAAGATCATTAGGAGGCGCACAAGTCATCGACAAGGACGTAGCTAGTAGGATCTGCCTCAGATCCGAGAGATTCCGCAGCAGCCATTCCGTCAAATCATTGACTGAAAGAAAAACCATCCAATCATGAGAAAAAAGGACTGCCTGAGGTCTAATCTTAGCGCATCGGAAAAGGAAGAGGAAAATAAGGGTTCGAAGAATCCAACTAGAAAAGAAAGAAGGAATCCTTCTATATATATATATATATATAGGGGCTTTATTTTCATAACCCTTTTAAGTGCGGGAACTGCAAGAACTCCAATTTTGCATTAGAAAACATGCATGTTCATATAAAACAATGTTGCAAAAATCGTGAATCGGTACTGAGGCGGTCCGGGGCCGATTAGCGATTTTTTACCGATTAATTGGCCGATTTTCTTGACTCGGCCGATTAATCGGCCGATTTCCGTGGAATTCTCTCCAAGGTCCTGGGCCGATTACCGATTAATCGGCCGATTCGGCCGATTTTTGCAACACTGATATAAAACATGTATGTTTTCTTACATACACCTTAATACACATGCCTGCGTATTAAGGTGTATGTAAGAAAACATACATGCTTTATACTCAACATGATGGTGTAATTTGTTTACTTAACGATCAACGGTTTATAAGATTAATTTTAAAAAAGAAAAAAATAAGTGAGTTTGTTCAAATTTATTTAAAAAATAATAATAAAAAAAATAAGTGGATATGGTTGTCTTGTTTTTTCTTTTATTATTATTATTTTTTTTTTCTGGTCTTTGTTGAACAAAATTTTATTTATGTTAAGTAAGTTATAATAATACATCAAATATGACAAAGGTACAAAACAAAATTAAAAAAAATGCATATAGAAATGATTTGAAAACTGAAGGCTCTAAACTATAGTTTAGTACTCTATACTATCTATAATATATTTATGAAAACTTTTAAAATTTATACAACTTGCAATAACTTGCTATATTTAGTAACTTTTAGAACCAAACTTTAAAATCCACTATTTATATATTACTTAATACGGAGTGGTATTAAATTGAAAGTTACAATGATAAGATATAACTATCATAATAAATTTAATATATTTATAGTTTTAAATCATAACTCTAAAATTTGAAGATAATAATTTTACACATTACCATCTTCATCATCTCACATTACAAGCACATAAAGACAATCAGTTGTCATCAAAACGTCGTTACAACAAGAAAAACAAAAACATACCCCTAAATGTAATATTCGTCTCCGTTTATTTTGCACGGGTACAATGCCAATATTTATATACGTGTTTTGCCAACAAACATATATGTCTTTTCGCATCCTGCTTTTCCTTAAACCAGTTTATAACTCGTGTTCCTCGAATAGAAAAGTAATTTGTTAAGAAAAACTTATTGTAAATCCTCATACATCACCGAACACATATCTACACCATCATCAGTTCATCACCTATTAAAACCCATAACTCAAAACTTTCATTTTTCTAAAACACATATTTTTTACGTATATATATTGGAAGAAGCTTCAGCGAATCATTGCACGCTGGAACAACGGACAAATAAGATGAGTATTGGTATTAGTGAACTGAAAAATTGGAGATAGAGTGCCCATCAAAAGTCCAATTAAAAAATAATAATAATAATAATAATAATAAAATAAATAAAATTACTGGCAAAATATCTGTCCCAAAATAATTGTTCACATAAAAACACATAGTTTAAAAAATGTATCATCTTTGCAGTTTTTTTTTTATTTATTTATTTTTTTTTTTACTTTTTTCCGAATAATAATTTTACTTTTAACTAATTAATTTAAAATTTCTTTAATGTTTGTAATAATGATTTCAAGTGAAGGTAATACGATAAACTCGAAATACATTTCATATATATTTTTATTAATTTGAAATAATTCGAAATGAAAATGTGAACAATAAATATGAGATCTAGGGAGTATTATTTTAGCATGTAAATTTGTGAACATCAATACATCCACACAGTCAAACACCGAAACAACACTAGATTCCACATGGATCCCAACAAGGCATCACTAGCTTATATCCAATTTTAATTAATGACATGCAGTTGGTATCACTAAATGACAAAGGGCAAGTCTGTGAAAGGATATACATTAAAGCCTGTTTGGATCAAATTCAAAATTACCGTCTAAAAAATTTTCAAAGTTCAAGGTGAGTTGTCCTCCTTACACCTATCGCTTTTGTTTCTCTTGGTTTTTAATTACGTGAATCATAGCGGCTATTTCAATCAGATTTCCAGGGGGACGTTGTTACTACAAACATAAAGATGACTTGAAAGTACGAGTTAGAGCTCAATTCTTGTGTCCCCAAATCATATACAGTGTGAACCTTGTCTTCAGAAATGCCGAGAGAAAGAGGTGTCAGACCCTCCACTACATATTAAATGGGGAGGAAAAATGTTGCATGGTTTATGATACATACAAAAGAGAAGATGGATGGTTCGTGGTATCATTATATCAGTTTACAAGCGACCGTAAAACTGCAGATTTTGAAATCGACTTTAGAGGATTTCTGAACGGTTGCAAGTTACAAGTAGCAGGCTTCGAGTTCCAACCCCTTGAAGAAAAAGTAAGCAGAAAAATGTCGTATTATCAATATATGTCATTTTCTATGTTGTTTGATAGTTCTAGCTGTACTTTTAGAGGCATTCATGCAAAATAGGTCCGCCACAAGCATATTTTTAAGTATAACCTCAACGGCTCACTTGATTTGGTATGTGTTTTTCATATATAGGCAGAACTTCATGATCAAGGGTTAGAAGAGTACGAAGATATAGTCAAGGCTGCGTCACAGTCTCTGTTCTACAAATCCCCTGAGGAGTTTAAAGAGCTTCTCACTTTACATACTTTGTGATTGGGGATTGGGTTAAAAATAGTCTGATATATGTTTATATTTCATAGGTTGAACATGAGCAAGTGTTAAAGGATGAGAAACTGTCAAATGATAGCCTACAGTGGACAATGAAGAAGGGTCTCTTCTCAGATCTTTTAAAAAAGTCCAAAGGTCAAAAGGTAACTACACATATCTGTCATTAGAAACCTTAAACACAAGTATTCCTAAATTAGGTTCTCATTTGATACTTACATGTATCTACATTGGTTGATTGATAGGGGTATGCTGTTGATAACAATGGGAAGAAATCTTTGATGTTCTCAGCAAGAGGCGTAATAACAAGAGACAACTTGTCTTTTCAGTCTTTACCCGAATCAAGGTTCTTTTTCTATTTTCATGCGAGTTTTCTAGAAGAAGTTTATATCGTTTGCATATACGAGTAGTGCGCAGTACTAAAGAAAAGGTAAAACAAGAGGTTCAAACCTAGTTTGCTATCCACTAATGACTAATACCCACCTCTATGTTTGTAGCCAATCAAAAAATTTGGGTCGCTTGAAGTTCATCCCAAAAATCTGGGTACTTATACACAAAAACAATGACGCCACAGACATTGTATGTGTTTCTATCAATAGAAATACCCGAATGATGTTAGTTAAAAAAATATGTTCTATCAAATGATAGTAAAACATGCATATTTATGAGTATAATTTTAGTAAGTTCTCAAGTTCTGACTTTCAAGTCATGCTCTCCCCAGTAGAAAAAGTCTTCTAAAAAAACTTCTTCAACCCATCTGAAATGCAAGGCTTTTGCAGAAGAAAAAAAATAGTAATGTATTTGGGCCAATTCACATTTAACATGAAAAGGTAAACTTGAAACGATTGATATTGTACCACCACGCCAAAGCAGCTTAAGATTTTGAAATGACTAATTCCACTCAGTTTAAATGTAATCGTTGATTCGAATTTCAGATGATTTTCTATGTTTAATGCAGATTTGGAGAGGTAGCTGTGATAACTGATAGCAATTTTAAAATTGTGAAGAAAATCAAATGCGATGCACTAACACCTGAAACAACATATGCATGTTACCTTGTCTACAAATCAACTGAAGACCAACCCGTATTGAAAATTACACATCCTGATAATAGGTATATCTATTTAGTAAGCCCTCCAGACACCCCCATTATTAGACAGAAGCTTGATCAAAACGCTCACAACCAACCATTGAATAGAGACCCAAACTAGATTATGTTCCACGACAGAGGAGCGATGGTTGGATGGAAGTTAAAGTCTGGGAGATTCGAACCTCAAGATCTGCCAAAACTATTCATATGGATATTTGGTTATCGGATCCTTATTTCACGTGTATTCGTGGGCTTATTATAGAAAGCATCGAGCTTAGGCCCACTGTGGCGCATTCAGCTTAAGCCCATATCCTTGGGGGCATGGGGAGTTTTGATAGTGAATATTTAGAGTTTTAGATTAGAGTTAATAGACAAATAAGTTACTAAAGTTTGGGAAAATGTTCGCCTAAGTTACTATAGTTTAAAACGTTACAAACAAGTTACTCAACTTTTTTTCACCGGTTACATAAGTTACTGTCTTAGTTTTAACCTTTACTACCGGTTAAATTCCTACGTAGCACTGATGTATTATTGGTTAATAGACAAATAAGTTACTAAAGTTTGAGAAAATGTTCACATAAGTTACTAAAGTTTGAGGTAATGTTCACTTAAGTTACTATAGTTAAAATGGATAATGGGCTTGTATTCTCGTTCACTAATGTCTAATTATGGATTATATTCCCTTATAGACGAGGATATTCATGCCATCAATCAATAAAACGCACAAAAACGTTTAAAACATACACAAACGTATCAAAACATATAAAAACGTACAAAAACATATACAAATGGACAAAACGTATAGAACATAGAAAACGTATAAAACGTATAAAAACATACAAAAATGTACAAAAACGTATAAAACGTACACAAACGTGTAAAACGGATAAATAGCGGATGAAAACATATAAACCAAAAATTTTGAAAATAATTACAAACGCCCGTTTGCGAAAAGGATAGACGCTATAAGATTCTACAACAAAAGGGACCAACGTGCAAATTTTCTTTGTTTATAATAGTAATTTTCTTTAGTTGTTATATGTTATATTATGCTCTGTTTATCATTCTATAGGTATTTTACCCTTTTTATTTCTTATCTTAGATTCCTCCTTTTATCTCCCTTTATCCCTTTATTTTTAGCTATGGAATATTTAGACTTAACAAGTTCTCATTGCGATTAACAATGAGTTTTGGAAAAGAAAACGTAAATATAATATATTATATCATATACGTATTTTATTAAATTGATATAATTTATCCTTATATTTGCCGGTAATAAAATCATTGTGGATTTTATATGTACAAGTTTTTTATGGTTTATGATTACAATCTCTCACTAAACCCTTAAAGTATACCAAAAGGTTCTTTTATACTATCTACGGAACCAGGTTGTCATTTGGAGGAGGGAAAGTTATGTATATTTGATCTTATTTTGCACAAAACCTCGGACAACACTTTACCTCTCCTTAATACTCCCTTATTTAAATTATACCATTAATCCTAAAACCATTAATGAATTAAGAACTATTAACCATGCTGTCAAAGGGGTAGAGGAACATACCTACTATTAATATAACATAATACTATTATTAACATGGACACTACTTTTGAGAAAGATAAGCTATTTCACTTGTTCAATCATAAGTTATACTAATTTTTTTGTTATACAAATTCCTTTTTTATATATATATTTTTGAAAGGCAATATTTATTCTGCAACAACCAAAATAATTACAAACAAGGACCTCCACAATATTAACAAGATACTAACATGTAGAGGACCCAAGGAAAACAAAACATACAATTACAAACAAGGACCTCCACAATATTAACAAGATGTTCAATCACAAATTACTTTTATACAATGTTGCAAAAATCGGCCGAATCGGCCGATTAATCGGTGATGCACCTTGTCGATTTTCAAAAATCGGTGAAAAAATCGGCATAACCAAAAAAATCAGAAAAAATCGGTCAAAAATCGGCCGAATCGGCCAAAAATCGGCCGAATCGGCAAAAAATCGGCCAAATCGGCCGAATCAGTCAATTTTTAAAAAATATAAATTTAGGCATTTTACTTAATTTGGGGATCGTTTATTTCACTTATAACGTACAATGGGCCTCATAATCAGAATTGAAGCCTTTTATTGAGGTTTGTAAACATAGAAGGCTTGGAATCAGTTAAGATCTTTAGTTTGCTCTCCAGAAATTCCCAAAACATGCAGGAAATGCAAACCGATTAATCACCGGTTAATCACCGCCTTGACCGATTACAGGCTGCAGGGTGGTCGACCGCCCGATTACAGATTCACGATTTTTGCAACATTGCTTTTATATTAACATATTCGAGTTGAGTAGACTTTGGTGAAAGTTTGACTGAACTCAAACGGTTCGCGACATATTTTTTATTGTGTTTGACCAATTTCACATGCTAGCGTATTAAATATGTCAATAACATGGTATGATATGCAGATATTAATATAGAAATATCCAAAATGAAGATATAAATAAGGTGTAAGCTTGTTATTCGCTACATGGAAACCCTTTTCCGTACAGTTGTTTGCCCTGCACCCATACATCTTATGGACAAGCATATTTGTACACAGTTGTTTTTTCTTCATGGGATCACCACTATGCAAAACTGTTGTGTGATTTGCTTGGTGACTTTATTGTGTTACATGGACCCTATTCGAATCAAATCATACAACGTTACAACATATGTTGTTCAACAGAAAACAAGAATACGTATAACATGTAATTAGGATATCAACATATCATCGTATTAAAATAGTAGTAGCATGTGACAAATTGTATTTACATGTTAATTATTACTTGAAAACACAACACTCAAATAGCTATTTTTAAAACATGATGCTAAATGCTTCTAAAATTATATTGTCATCAAGTGATCACCTAGAAACATATATGTACGCTTCTATTTGAAGAAAGTGTATCGATTACTTTCTTTCATAACTATGGATACATAATCTCCATGTGATTCGGCTAGATTTTCTCAAGTTATATACAAACTATGTTCAACTTTGATAATAATGAGGCGAAATCCGATTAGATGAGTATGCGAGAGTCTAGTACTAACATTTTGGGAATTGGAATTGGCATAGGGTATGTTTGGTGCGGAGCGGTGTTGAGCTTTTTGGGGCGGTGAACAATGGGCGTTTTGATTTTTACTGGTCGTTTGGCAAAAGATTGGTGAGCATTTTGATTTTTAGCGGTCGTTTGACACATGAGCAGTGAGTTGTGGCAATTATTTAGGAAGGCTAATTCTCCAACGCTTGTTTAAGAAGCTGTGGCAAAAGAGCGGTAAGCTGGGACAGTTTAGTCTGTGTTTATCTTGCTAGGGATGCATCAGTAGATGCATATCGTAGTTATTTGTGCAACATCATTTTGTAGGAGTCCTTTTATTTTATGCTTTCCACAAAAATATTAGTGGTTATATATTTTTTATCATTAAGAAAACTTACATAAGAAAATTAACTTAACGGTTATTCATTTTTATGCTAAAAATAATTTGACACTAAAATGGAAGTATGTAACAATAGTTAAGAAAGTTTTAAAAATGTAAGAATTAGAACTTTGACCAAACAACCTCTCAATCCTATCTAATGTTTATTCCATCCACAAAAAACAAACCCACTTAACCATTCTTTTCCCGCTAAAAAAACAAATGTGTCGGGTGTAGCTTGAATCACTAAAATGTATGAAAACTAGCAAGGTAAAAATAAACTTGACCAGATAAGTTTTGAGCTGTACATTCACTACAGTCTATAGGTATATATCCTCTTCATGTTTCTATTGGATGTTTCAATTTTTTCATAACACACAAATTAAAATTAAAAAAATGTATCTTTCACTAGTAAAATCAAAAGATATGGGTTTATATTATACACATACATACCGAAAGATCGAAAACAAAGGGTAACATAGATATACACACTGTCATAGCTAAGTTAGAGGAAGCTAACATTATGCAAAAGTTTATATGATAACTAAACATAACGATAAAGATATATTTTACCCATTTTGGCTTTAATTTTTTCTGAATTCTTCATCACTTTCGACCACTTGAAATAAATTTTTAGGCCCCAATATATATATATATATATATATATATATTGGGGCCTAAAAATTTATTTCAAGTGGTCGAAAGTGATGAAGAATTCAGAAAAAATTAAAGCCAAAATGGGTAAAATATATCTTTATCGTTATGTTTAGTTATCATATAAACTTTTGCATAATGTTAGCTTCCTCTAACTTAGCTATGACAGTGTGTATATCTATGTTACCCTTTGTTTTCGATCTTTCGGTATGTATGTGTATAATATAAACCCATATCTTTTGATTTTACTAGTGAAAGATACATTTTTTTAATTTTAATTTGTGTGTTATGAAAAAATTGAAACATCCAATAGAAACATGAAGAGGATATATACCTATAGACTGTAGTGAATGTACAGCTCAAAACTTATCTGGTCAAGTTTATTTTTACCTTGCTAGTTTTCATACATTTTAGTGATTCAAGCTACACCCGACACATTTGTTTTTTTAGCGGGAAAAGAATGGTTAAGTGGGTTTGTTTTTTGTGGATGGAATAAACATTAGATAGGATTGAGAGGTTGTTTGGTCAAAGTTCTAATTCTTACATTTTTAAAACTTTCTTAACTATTGTTACNATAAAGATGTATATTTTGAAACCCCTAATTAAATCTTTGAGGCTCTATGCTATTGTGCACTTTACACACCCTCAAATATGGCTATAGTGATAAAAGGCCACAAAGGTTTTTAGTAATAAAGGTTTATAGTGATAAAATATGCCTATATTGATAAAAGGCTACAAAGGTTTATAGTGATAAAAGGATACAAACGTATATACATGATGAGTACAAATGTTTATATTGATAAAAGGACACAAAAAGTATGCTTCAATGCTTGAAACGTTTGAAGCAATGTAACATTCATTATATTCTCAAATGGTTTACGAGATTCGCTTTTGTTTGTGTTTTTATCGGTTTCACATGCTATTAGCCGTGTCAATTAAACAGGTCGCATCAAAGTTTTACTTGTCATTGTTTAATATTAAAGGGTTGCATGTCATAATAATTTTCTTAACTAAATCAAAGTGTATACCATTGGCTAGTCAAATTCTTACGAAACGAAGCTACCCAATCTAGTTACCTTTTTCGAGTTAGTTTCTCGATCGTTCCCTATATTTGGCTAACGATAAATCAAAATCTCGTAACACGATAACCAAGCATAAATTAAACAAGACAAAAGTTTTGTTTCAATGATATCACTTTCGTATGTGACTAGAGCTTTTGCTCATATTCAGCCGACCAAACAGTGTTTGGAGATAATACTCTTCCAGCTAAAGGGATCTGGGACACGTGGACAAGTCCTAATATGACACATGACATGTCATTTTTTTAAAATTCTCTTTAATCTGTGAAAATGAAAACTACGCATAACTATATGTGATTAATGCTCGATGAATGTTACATATATTTTTACTACTATAGTTAAATAAATGTACGCTTCTATTTGAAGAAAGTGTATCGATTACTTTCTTTCATAACTATGGATACATAATCTTCATGTGATTCGGCTAGATTTTCTTAAGTTGTATACAAACTATGTTCAACTTTGATAATAATGAGGGTGAAATCCGATTAGATGAGTATGCGGGTGAATTGGAATATGCATAGGGTATGTTTTGTGTGGAGCGGTGTTGAGCTTTTTGGGGCGGTGAACAATGAGTGTTTTGATTTTTATTGGTTGTTTGGCAAAACATTAGTGAGCATTTTGATTTTTAGTGGTCTTTTGACAAAGGAGCGGTGAGTTGTGGCAATTATTTAGGAAGGCTAATTCTCCAATACTTGTTTAAGAAGCTGTGGCAAAAGAGCGGCAAGCTGGGACAGTTTTGTCTGTGTTATCTTGCTAGGAATGTATCAGTAGATGTATATCGTAGTTATTTGGCCACAAATGAAGGTTGAATAATACAACCATGTTATTGTCTTGTACGTAAGTAACCCCCGACCATTTTTACACAAATAACCCTGTTCTATTTAAATATGTATATATCATTTTACGTCATTACTCATTTATAATCATAGTTACATATGTTAACAAACGTTTTTATTAAAAAAAAAAAAAAACATATATTGCTCACGACTCCTTCTCACTGCTACTTTTAACAGACACACCCTTAACTATGTGATTGAGATTAGAGTAAATTACATCGTCCGTCCTCGTGATATAGCTCAAATCCCTATTACAATCCTTAATTTTTTTTCTTCTTTTTT
This sequence comes from Artemisia annua, assembly GCA_014162995.1. NCBI lineage: Eukaryota > Viridiplantae > Streptophyta > Magnoliopsida > Asterales > Asteraceae > Artemisia > Artemisia annua. The sequence goes on from LBNU01022869.1 coordinate 85,140, forward strand.
TTGCATAACTAATCTTTAATTTGAAACCTCATGTCCTTATCACTAACGATCATTATTTAAATTCCGTCACACATTATGGCAAATTCGACAAATTCATCTTTTACTATTTATCTATTTAAAAGAAATGAAACTTTTTTTCTCTCACTACTTTTCATATTTCTTTTTTGTTATTGTCCACACTTCCAACAACATTAATCGTTTGGCGAATTTGCATGTTTCGTCCCAAACATTTTGAAACTGCAAAGACCGTCCTTGTGGCAAACTTTTGAGGGCATACATCGTCCTTAAAATTTGATGAATTTACATATTTCGTCCCTAACGTTTGACGAATTTTCTCCCACCAGGGAGGATACAAATACATCATCCAAATAGATTAAACAAACACCCACGAAAATCCTCACCGCCCACTATTGAAATCCGGCGAACATCATCTTTTCCGACTACTATAAATCCAAAAACTCAATCCTCAGGCTTCTATCGAAAACAGAAATATAAAAACCTAATCATCTCATTGACAATTTTATTCTTAAATATGAAAATAGCATCGAGAGAAAAACCATACAAATTCAATTTTTAGACCTTCATATGATTAAACAGAAACTTGATGAAAATTTGTAATAAACATGGATTTAGATTCTCTCAAATTAAAATGAACATGATGGGTCATGTTTTCTCACATACAAAATTGTGGGGTCTACTATGGGACCCAACAGAGGCGGATCCATGTATTATCAAGCGGTTCCCGGGAACCACCTTGGACGACGAAAACTTTTAGAAGTGATATAGAAATTTTTTTAGGAACCATCTTATAAATTATATGGGAACTACCTTAGAATTTTTATTTTTTGAAAATTACTTCACTTTTAGTATAAAATATTTTTAGCCCAAATCCCAAATAGCCCAAAAAATAGTCTATTTAATAATTAATTATTATTATTATTATTATTATTATTATTATTATTATTATTATTATTATTATTATTATTATTATTATTATTATTATTATTATTATTTTAAAAAAAGGCATAAAAAATCCATTAATTGGCGGTTCACCACTATTCAAAGTGTAATGTGATTTTCAAATCAAATCATATACTCAATACAACAGAGTCGCGTGTAACTTTATTACACAATATTCATATAGCTATTTTAAAAACACGATGCCAAATGCTTCTGAAATGATATTGTCATCGAGTGATATCATCATCAAAAAAAAAATATCCACGTACTCTTTTTTACATTCATCTCAATGATGCCATATCATTACTAATTTACTATCTATCGTAAAGGGTATACGTACATACGTTTCTTTTTGAAGAAAGTGTAACGATTACTATAGCTCGAGCTCATGATTGGCTAGCTTGTTTCGAGTCTCGTATGTATAGTTCGAGCTTCTACTTCATGATAAATATCGCATGCCGAGGCTTGACGACTCATTTTGTATGATAAACATAAATGGAATAATAAAGCTCAACTCAAGCTTGGTTAGTTAAGCACTATAGATTCGAGCTCGTTCATTGAATGAGCCTCTAACTAGGCTCGAACTCCGACTTGGGATTGCTAAGGATGGGCTCGTTTTTGAGTTTTCACCGAACCGATCCCGAGTAAGTCACAAACAGCTTGGCATGTTCTCACCCCTAAACCCAGTTACATATTGTTTTAAAAAAATGTGATTTACATAAACGTTTTGAAACTTTTTTGCTCTTTCTCATGTGAAATTTTTTACTTACATCAACTGAGAAGGTACGTTGTCCCTTGTTGTTTAACACAATTTTATTTAGAAACCTGTAACAACATATGCTCACTTGGCACTAATGGAGGTAAGTTGACTCAAACATGAACCCACTAAATTAAAGCTCGAGTTCGGCTCAATTATATTGTATAGCTCAAGCTCAGGCTCAAGTTTACTTCGAGTCTTATATGTATTGATTGAGCTTGTTCCGTGAAAAATTTTACACGTCAAGGCTCAAATTATGATATACATATATAGACAAGATAAAGTTCGACACAAGCTCGATTAGTTAAGCACGCTAGGTTCGAACTCGTTAGATAAATGAACTTCAAAATAGGCTTGAACTCCAAAAATCGTGCTTGCTTAGGATAAACTCGTTTCTAGCTTTTACCTAGCTGATCTTGAGTGAGTCACGAGCGGCTTGCCTCGTTTACAACCAACCTTTACACTGCCATTATATTATAAGCTTAAGCAATTATGTTTTCTCAGTCGTTTTTCTGTTACCTAAATTGTGTCCAGTTTTAGGATCCACAACTCGATCTCAAAAGATTTCGCCACTATGGTATTTTGATTTTGGTTTTGTTGCTAGCTAGCTAAGATGTTAGCAATTCCTTGTGAACATAAGTGATGATATATTACAAACCAATGTTAACAAAATAAAGTCGTATGTACTCTAATCAATGTGCGCTCTGAATTAATCATGCTCCATAGCAAACTTCTACAACCTATAGCTCAACTTTGAGAAAGGCATGTGTGACTTAGGTTATGCCTACTCTTGATATATAAATAACATGAAAATATGGGCAACTAAAAGTAACTTATTTGATAGAGAAAATTAATTAAAGAGGCGTTTGGTTGGTAAATTTGAAAATTCGGAATTTTAAATTCTAGAAAATTTAAATTCTTTAAAATTTAAAATACTTTCGCATATTTGGTTGACAGAAATTTATAAATATTTTTTTACCTTTTTAATATATATTTCATAAATATTCTATTTAAAAGTTTATAAAAAAAAAATTATAAAATAAGTTTATAAAAAATTTATAAAAAGTTTATAAAAAATGTTTATAAAAAAATTATACAATTATAAAAAAAGTTTATAAAAAAATTATAAAAAATTGATACAAAATTTATAAAAAAAACTTTGTAAAAAATTTATAAAAAAGTTTATAAAAAAAGTTTTATAAGTTTATAAAAAACATTAAGGAAACTAGTTTATAATAAAAATTACAAGTAAATTAAAATTCCTCACTTTTTGGAGGCATTCTAAGTCTCTCCATTTTGGCAATTCGTGAAATTAAAAATTACTTCATTTGAGTTACCGAACAGGATATTTGAGAGGAATTAAAATGCAAATGCCTCCAGTATACCCCAATATTCCCCTACCAAACGCCCCCTATTAGATGTCTTTGCTTAATATTTTATGAGTGTCAATATCTGATTTTAAATTTGATGGTACGACATCCTAAATACGCAACCTCTCATTTTTTTTTTTTTTTTTTTTTTTTTTGAACTAAGCAACCTCTCAATTTCAGTCAACCTATTCTTATATACTCCCTCCGTCCCAAAATTATTGTCCAGTTTGAATTTTCAAAGTCAAACTGGTTCAACTTTGACCATAAATATATAATTTTTAGTATATAATACTTGATGAAAGATTATACCGTTGAAAAGTACACTTAAAACCCAATCCTTTTATATATTTTGCATCAAATATTATATAACACCCACAAAAATATTTAAGGTCAAAGTTGAAGAAGAAAGACTAAAAAAATCAATACTGGACAATAAATTTGGGACGGATGGAGTATTTAATTATAAATGATGTGATCAGTCATCAGTGTATCTATGATATGATTTTTATAATGTCGAGTTACGAGGAAATGATAAGCATGTAATTAAAATAAAAATTTCTTAGTCATTCTCTCAAAGAAAACCACTAAAAAATGGAAGTTTGAGATTTTATTAGTTTTATAAATGAATCGAACGAACACGAATGAAACTTTATTCATGTTTGTTCGTTTATTTTTAACCGGATAAATGAGTGGACACGAATGTTTAAATGGACAAAAAAATTATTCATGTTCATTCATTAAAAAAGAGGTTGTTCGTGTTCGTTTATTTTTATTCATCTAGAGATTAAACGAACGAACATATATAAACGTTTGATGACAAACAAAAAATATACAAAATATTTGTGTTTTATGTGTGTGTTCATTTGTTTGATTATACTCATTTTCAAAGTATATAATAAAAATACCATAGAAAAATAAACAAGCATGAATTGAACAAACATTAACAAATGTATAATCGGGCGTTTACAAAAGAACAAGACTTCTGTGCATGTTTGTTGACTAAACAAAACGAACATAAAAACTTGTTCATAAATGAATATAAACGAACATAATTTTAGAGCACAAATAATGAAATGTCCACTAAATTTTCGGTTCATTTACAGCCTAAATCTTATTTTGTACATTTATCCTCATAAACTAATTAGGTGTGAAATGAATCTTTTATTGTTTTGATCATTAACTCACTAATACTCAATGTCATGGACTAATACGTTAGTAGAGTACAATAGTATATAATTAACACAATATGAAAGAATAACATGATGATGTTAGTGTAGAAAACTATGTACACTTTTATTAATAAAATCATATTACAATAAATATAATTAACAGTAATAATAACAGAAAATTAAATAGATGACAAAAAGGGGTAGAAGCAGAACACAGAAACTATGAACGATAAGTAAATGAAAGTAGTAGGGTGGTCAAGGCACGAGGCTCGTGTTTAACACGATTCCCTCAAAACAGATTCGTCATCTCTTTCACAGGTACAACGACCAAAGCTGATTACAGCCGGACGTGACACACTAGCCTGAAAGATCGAAAAAGTTGAGTGTTTATGATCGAAGGGAATGATTGAATTCAATTGCTATAAAGCTGTGTTTTTCTGCGTCTAAAACCGAATAAGCCTAGGTTATGTTTATAGCGAAAACCTGTCTTGTTCACCAAGAATAAATCACTTATAAAAACAACCCGATTCTGATATCTTCCATTTATTTAAACTGATTTTGTAATACTTGTTCACAAAATCTTGGAACCCATTTTGACCCAGAAATCTGATTTTCTGCACCCCCTGCACGCGCACACGTAGGTATTTGACTAAAACCACCAAATCAATTTAAAGGTCAATACCAAGATTTCTATATAAACACCTCTTCATTTCCTTCTTTGGGCGATGTGGGATACTCTCCCAATTCCCAATTTTTGTGTTTCAAGTGCCTCACTTTGAAACACGATATCTCATTTATATTAACTCCATTTTGGATATACTTTAGCTCGTTGTGAAGCTCTCTTCAAGGAGACACAAACCTACTAGCTAATAAAAATACATATAACATATCCATATATTAAATAATGTCCAAAAATTGCAAATAATCATTTTGCAAAATATTTTTCCAACAATCCGCTATATGAATTGAGATCGGTCGAAAACACGTGAAAGTTTTGGTGAAATTTTTGCGGTTAAGTAGGTTGGTGTGACCCTTTAAATCTTTCCTTTGAGATGCACTTAGTCTCCAAAATCTGAGTAGACGCGATGTTCTTGATCTCAACATCTGTTTACATAGACGACATTACACTTCACACAAGACTCTCTCTATCATTGTCAAGTCCTCATAGTCGTGTTTGTTATGGTCATGAACACTAGCCTGGTTCTGCAAGAACTCTTATGAATTGCCCCCACCCTATAATTCCATTCAAAGCGACCCCACTTCTCTCTCACATAGGTGATTTCATCTTTAATCATTAAAAACATACACTTTCAGATTTCATCTTGAATCATTATGCTTAATGATTTCATCTTGAATCATTAAAGCCATGTGTTTATCCTCTCAACAATTCATATTGTTATAGGAATGGACTATGGAGTTACAATTTAGGTAACTCCCCTACATTGACGTAACTTTCCCCGCATTTATATGATTAGGTTGTTATATTAAACCCAGATCTTGGGATCTCCAATCAACTTGGTTAGGTTTTTATTCATATAAATTCAATCCTTTAAGGGCTTTAGTCCTATTCCTTTAGAAGACTTACTAACTAACTCTCTGCTTAAGCCTTTCGTGAGTGGATTCGCAATGTTATCTTTTGACTTCACATAGTCAATTGAGATTACTCCCGTTGAGAGTAGTTTTCGCACCGAATTATGTCGACAACGGATACGTCTAGACTTTCCATTATACATTATGCTATGAGCTCTGTCAATTGCCGATTGACTACCGCAATGCATACTAATGGCCGTTACCGGTTTAGGCGACCATGATACAACAATTCTAAAAACCTGCAAAGCAAGAATACCCGAAGAATACCAAAGGAAGTTCTTCGATGCAGTGGTCCACACAACCCTATGGGCTTTATGGAATTACCGAAACAAAGTCCTCTTCAACCTCAAACGTCCGCAAAAGGAGTTAATTCTCAACGATATACAATCAATGTCGTTAAATTGGATCACTAGTAGATGTAGAAAAGTTTCATTTAGTTGGATAGAATGGGTTAGCAATCCTTGTACCACTCTATCTCAATTCTTGTAAATCTCTCTTGTAGCTTCTCTTTTTTAATAAATTTGCCGTTCAAAAAAAAAATAATGCATCCAAAATTCTCAATCTTTGACAGTGACATATATTTTCCATATAGGCATTCTTCCTTTTACATTGTTATGAAGAAAATAAAAATAGAAATATATATGTTTGTCTCATTGAGAGGGTAAATTTACGATGCTGGACTATGTAGTACTATAAGCTTAACAACATATAACTTTATATTCTTTTAATAAATTTAGGAGTTAAAGTTTACGCGAACATGAGTCTATTAAAATCAAGCTCGGTTTATTTATCTCTACTACATGTAATATGCAAAAATAATTCGCTTATCTTTATAAAAATGGGTAATGTTTAATACTCAAAATATTTTTTTAAAACTTAATTTCAATCTTTTATTTACTTCCCACGTAAATATGTTTTAAAAAATAGCTTTGGACATATTTACCTTAAAATTAGTGTTTCTTTTTAAAATAACGGTTGTTTCTAAAATTACTCAATCTTTACTTTTTTTTTTTCTTTTTTTATTATAGATTCATCCAAATTTGTTCTTAATGCTGATCCATATTTCTATCTCAATTTGTTTAAGTGAAACTGGTATTGTGTTGTCATCTCGGATAATGATGAAGACTTGTGAATGTCAATTACTAAACATTACACGAAACACCTAACCCTTTTAAAATCTTGTCGCTATGCATGGGTACACGCCTGTCACCTGGTAGTATAAAACTCAAGCAGCTCGGGATCAAATTTTTTTGAATCTTATATGCACAGATTTAAGTAATTAATTAATTTGTGAAAAAAAAAATTACACGTCGAGTCTCTTACTCATCTTTTATGATAAAGATAAACAAAATAAAGCTCGACTCATGCTCGGTTAGTTAAACACAGTACGGTTGAGCTCGGCTATTTATTTTTAGCTCGTGTAGTTATAGTTATGCGTATACGCAATACACATACATTTATATTTTTTAAGGCTTGCAAGCTTGATCGAGCTTTGGGTACAAAGCTCAAGCTCGGGCTCGTTTTTTAAATGACCCTCCAACTCGGCTCGAACTCCGACCCGGGCTTGTATAGGCTCGGTTCGTTTCAAGATTCTACCGAGCCTATCCTTAGGAAGTCACTAGCGGTTAATTAACTCGTATACACCCCTACCTACTTGCATATTATTTAAAAAATGTAGTTTGCAGAAAAATATTGAAAATTTATTACTTTCTTTCATGTCAAAATTTTAACTTACATCAATAGATAAAGTTGTCCCATGTTGTTTAACAGGTACATGTTGTTTAACACAATTTTAGAAACCTATAATATATGTTCAAGTTGCACGAGGGATGTTTAAAACAGCTAGATGATATTAACTGAGTAGCTAGGTATGCGTCACGTTTCTACTCGTAATGTTTAACTAAGGCGACTTCCATATTGGTCATCTATGCATAGGATAACGTACCGAAGTTATTGCATAGAATGTGCTCTTTAACCTTTGTTACTTCGCACTCTTTTAATGAACAAATAAATAAACTCATGCATTACCATGTATGTAAAAAGATCTTTATTTGTAGTGAGATGCAAATACAATAAAGGGTTCTTATAACCTTTATTATTTTCTCATCATTTTATTGTACTCCGTATTTAACCTTTCTTAAAGAGTTTCAATATGTTTTATTTAACATTAATATTGAAGTGGAAAAGAAAAACAATCAAATATATATTTGAATAAATAGAAAGTGTGTGAGGCAATGTTTTGAAACCCGGGTTTGGGATCGACCCGGCCGAGTTATCGGGTCAGCGGGTCAACCGGTTCGACCGCGGGTCAACCCGGTTAGACCCGGTTTTATGCACATTTCCAAAAATCCATTTTCATAATAGCCTAATACTAATCCATAATGAATGAACCTAAACATCAATATGCAGTAAATAGCACAAGCTTTCAGTGCCATTTAAAATAAAAAAATAACCTTAAGGTTCAAGCACAGGGGTCCTAAACTCCTTAATCATGCTAAGCGCTTTGGATATAACCGAATTCAATCTAATAAGTGGAAACTAATCACAAATATGGGTGAATATACACCATAAGAAAGTCATATCAAACAAAAATAGCACCTTAATAATGAAAAAAAAAAATCCAAACCCGGCCGGGTTTCAAAACCCGGGTTGACCCGGGTCACTCAAAACCCGGCGGGTCTAACCGGTTGACACGGTTTTAGAAACCCGGGATTTTTTTGACCCGTTTTTTGACCGGGTACCGATTGACCCGGCCGGGTCGACCCGGGTTTGAAAACATTGGTGTGAGGGGTGATATTTTCAATGTTGTGGATGTTTTTTAGTGTGTGAATGTGTGTGACTGTGTGCATTTCAACAGCTACCAAACCTAAGACCAAAAGCAACGCATAATTTTTAGCATAACTAACACAAAAATAGTAGTATATACAGGAGATGCAGGTTTGTTTTTCTATCACTTATTAATGCTAAAGTAAACACAAATTTCGAACCATTATAAAGTTACTGGACATAAGATAAATTATCTCTAAATTATTATAGTTCTTATGGATCTCACATAGAAGTAGAAAAATTACTATCATGTTGGTTAGATTGGATTGTTGATCCGGTTCACGCGTGTTTTAGATTGTAATCTTTTTATATTGTTAATTTCTAGCTCCTCGTTAGCTTAATAAATTCTCCCGTTTTAAAGTGTACTTACACTGCAATTATATAACTTTATGTTGTATACATTTGTCGATGACTCAAGACTCCTGAGGAACCCAAAAACTTCGGACATGGTAAGATTGTGGTTTAAGTTTGTTGCTAGCTATAATGTTAGCCCTTTTTTGTGAACATAAGTGATACATTACGAACCAATGTTCTCTTACCACAAAACCAAAAAAAAGAATATGTAACAAAATGTTAGAAGATTTTGATACAAGCTACTACACAAACAAATTATTACAACAACAAAAACAACACCACCCAGTCATGTCTACTATTGAACTCGAGTATTTAATAGAATTCAACAACTAATTTGTTATTCAAATTGTTTAACACAACAACATTATTTTTCGGATGTTTTATTTCATCAAACTTTCAAACAAATTTGATAATTGAGGATAGTTGGATAGCCAATGTAAAAAAGCAACATCGTTTTCTTTTCTTCTAGCTCCGTTATGATACCGTTTGCTCTTATGTTTGATTGAAATGGGTTACTATTTAAGTAGTGGTTTAAAGTAAACACGTGTCATTAGTTACGATATATTGTAATCATTAGTCTTTGTTTAATACAGAAAAACATGAATAAACTAAAAATTTTATCAAACCAATCATTAGTTAAGAAATTTATGTACAAAAATTTATCTTGCGATGTTGCACCCAAAATACCTACGAGTCTATGACAACACAATTGGTAGAGTTACGTTGCTAATGTAAGTTGGATACCTGAATTAAAAGATTGGACGTATCTATAATACTTTTTGTCATTTGTCCTATTATTAGTTTATATGAATTGTTAAATTTTTATAATTAAAGAAGGCAAAATAAATGAAAAATAAAAAAGCCAAACTTTAAGATACATTCTTTTGTGGAGCTCGAAGACTATGCAGGATTTACTAGACTTTATGAACATTAGCGATTTATGACATATGTAGACGATAGATAGGCCATAACGAGATACGAATAAAAGATCATCTCATTTACTTCTCAACAAAACACGCGGTTTTTTACTTGTGAAGTTATTGCAAATCATCAGTCATAAACTCATTTTTTTTTAAACAGTGGCTTTATCAAAACTAGCGAGGAGCTAGGAAGAGTTACATGGGAGGGGATAAAGCGTTACAAGGGTAATTAAACCACTCTATCCAATTAAGAGAAGATTGTTTACATCTACTAAAAATCCAATTAAATGAAGAGAGTTTAATCTCGTTGAGGAGGAGATCTTTACTTGGCTTTTTTAGCGAGAAAACGGTGTTGTTTCTATATCTCCAAATGGACCAAATTGTTGTTTGAACCACCAAATCGAAGAAGTGTAAATGCTTTCCCTGGATTGGAGCGCGATCAGCAAGATTGATGACTTCCAGAAGATTTTGCATCGACACGTTATTTACTCTCCACCACTTTAGAACTTGTTTCCAAGTATCTACGGCTATCGGACACGATACAAACACATGCTCTTCCATTTCTATATCATTATCACACATCGGACATCTAACCGAATGTAAATCAATGCCCCTAAGATCAAGGTTTGATCTAGTTGGCAGCCTGCCATTAGAAACTCGCCAAGTGTTTATGTTGATCTTTATAGGAAGACCTTTATTCCATCTTGTGGGATGTCCAACAACAAGGTTTGAGAGGGATGTAATGTGTGAACGCATACCTTGAACAGTGAAGCTTCTTGAATTGTTAAGTGTACATTCCCAAGAGTCAGGTTGCTCGGATAGGTGTAATTGGGCGAGTAAGTTGATTAGATTATTGAGCTCTTCCAACTCACGGGCTGTTCGAATGTCCCTCCTCCAAGCCCAGTGAAAGATAAGACCAGGAGGAGAAGATAAGTCGGTCACTGTGTTCAGATATGAAGTGGCAGTGTGTGAAACATGAGCAATAGTTGACGAAGGAGAATTAATAGAAGGAATTCTTTCACTTACAAGACAATTAGGATTAGCATCAACACGATATAACCTCGGGAATGAACACGAGAGAGACGGTCCACCCAACCAAATGTTGTTCCAAAAACTAGTACTTTGACCATTCCCCACTTTTCTCTTAAACATTGAGGGTAAGTTGATCCCGTTGCGTTGTAAATCCTCCTTAAGCTTCATTATATAATACCATGGGCCAGATTTATACTTTACTGTAGTGCTATCAAAGAGGCCACCTAATGGCCCATGTATAGAGCGGATGACCTTGCACCACAATGCTTGATCCTCAACACAAAATCTCCACCACCATTTAAATAATAACGCTTGGTTGGTGATACGAAGACTACCAATACCAAGACCACCATTGACACGTGGTGATATGACTTTTTCCCAAGCAATCCATGGTTATTTTATATTCATCATTGTTGCCACCCCAAAAGCATTTCCTCCGAATACTTTAAAGTTTATTAATGATCTTTTTTGGTGCCTTGAAGGAGGAGAAGTAGTATACTCCCAAGCTATTGAGGACGGATTTAATAAGAGTGACACGTCCACCAATAGAGAGTGACTTGGACTTCCACTTTGAGAGTCGTTTGTGGAATTTATCCACAAGAGGTTTCCAATTATTGCATCTTGACATATTTGCACCTATAGGAAGACCAAGATAGATGCAAGGAAAGTGGGAGGCAAGACACCCCATGGAGGAGGCAATAGAGTATAATTCGACATTAGAAATGCCAATCCCAAAAAGCTTATCTAACGCCTCCTTCTTTACACTCATAATTTGGATTCGACCATTATACTCCAAATTAACCTTCCTCGCTGGATCTATCTCACTGCCCTTATTCTTACCCTTCTTCAGAATCTCAATCTCGTTTTGCTTTTTGTTTAACTCATAACCCATCTTTTCGATTTTCGAATTCAAATCCTTAATTTTGTTAGCATACGCATTATTCAAATGCTTTATACTATCAAAGCTCTTTTTTAGTATCGTCAAATTCTCAATAAGCTTCTGATTTTTCCGTGCCTGAGACTCATTGTCCTGGCTAGCTTTTTTAGCTTTATCTTTTTAAATCCCTAACTTTGTGCATCAAGTATGCTTCACGATCCTTCACAGCTACATGTAGATGAGAAATGATGTCGGGTACCGTCCTAGAAGATTGACTTCCTAATGGAAAGCTGGTGTTACTGTCTGAAGCCATCTTTTTGCAAAAATTTGAGCAGGTTTTTCAGGTGAAAAGATACAATCAGGGAAATGAGAAATGAAACCCTAAAAGTGCGGACTGTATCTTTGGATAAACACATAGGGTTAGGTATGTCTTGATATAGCTGGAAAGGTTCAAATAGGCCCCAGATATTGTTTGGAATATCACAACGGACCCAATGTTTTGGTGTTTTAATATTTCCTTCTTGAGTGAAAATATGGTCATTCTTGATTAGAGTCGAGTATGCATTGTTGTCGGATTGTATTGGTATGTATAAATCGTGGAGCTAGTGATAGATCAATCGTTGTACAAGGAAACATGTCATTTATTTGAATTTTGATCTACTCGTACGTTTTAAAATTGTAACGATTTTTATGAACTTTTTGCACTTTTAAACAATACGAAGAAATTCAGAAAAAATATCCCAATTTTCACATTAAAAGGTATAAAGAAAATAGTTTGCACTATAGTGTTGATAAATTTATAATTTTCATCCACAATTAAGAGTACAGAGATAATATTTATCACATTCAATTTTTTCGCGATTTCTTTTGTATGTAAGTATAAGGTGTGATGAATTAGTTTCTACCAAGTAAAGGTTACTTTTAAAAGTGTTTACGCTTATAAGTGCAAACCTTTTTTAAGTAAATATAATTGCGAAACATTTATGTTTTCCAAAACATTTGCATACTTAAGTATAACAACTTTTAGACACTGGTGCAAGTACTCAAAGTATAATACTTTCTCCGTCTCATATTAAATTTAACTTTTTGAAGTCTTCTTTTATCAATTTTGACTTAAATATATATTTTCTTTTTGTTACTTAATATTTGATGCAAAATATATGAATGGATTGAGTTTTAAACGTATTTCACTGCGTATAAATCTTATCAAATACTATAAAATACAAGCAAAAAAAAATAAAGTAAAAGTTGAAAAAAAATGCTTGAAAAGTCAAAACTGTACATTTAATATGGGATAGAGGGAGTACATATATACATTTATGGTACGAACAACCTAGTTTTAGCGAAAAAGAAAAGAAAACGACGGTGTTTTGGATGAAAAAAATACATACAAAACATGACCAAACTGACGAGTTACGAAAATTATCCTGTACTTTTATCTATTTGCGGTTTTTTTATATAATAAACTTATCGATCAATATTTAGCGAATTTCCAATAAATATGGTGCCATTGAAAAGGATTTTAAATTGTGAACAAGTTGAGCCAAATATTTCAATACATTTGACTTATATAGGATTTTATAAAAAAATGTTCAACTTCAATAAATCTTTTTTTCAAAAAAAAAAAGTTTCAAAACAAACCGTTAACCTATCTTATAACTTTAAAAACTACTCTAAAGTTTGTTTAAATATAAATTTAATATAAAAAAGTCAAAATTTACATCTAAATTATGTAACATTAAAAAATAAAATAAAAAACACAAAAAAAAACAAAAAACAAAAAAAATAAATAAATAAATAAAACAAGCTTAATTTTTTACTTTTTACAAATTTTAATATAACAAACTTTATTTCTCAATTATATAATAAAACATTCAACAATTTCCTTGTAAAAAATATACGAATTAAAAAGTCTTCAAATTTGAAATAAAATGAGTACAATATTGCAATACTTTTGAATTACATAGAATTTTATAAAAAAATATATCTATAATATTAAAAATTTAAAATAAGCTTCTTATTTTTCTTGTGATATGCCAAAATTTAGTAATTTTTTATTAAAACTATACCAATAAAAATACTCTTATTAAAATTAAATAAGCGCAAAATTGCAATTATTTTAACTTACATTTTTACAAAAAAAATAGGGTTTAAAAATTGTTATGACCCAATATTATCACTTCACACACGTATATTTTAGAGAGAGAAATTAAGTATTCTAGAGAGAGAAAGAGGTAGAGAGAGGTGGAGAGAACTAAATGAAATAAGCTTGAAATTATGAATTCCCACACCCTCCTAACAAGCATAGGAGGGTTTATATATTTCTTACAAAGGCCTCAATGGGCCGGACCTTGGCCCTTCTATTGGGCCGGCCGTTAAGGCTTTACATTAACATAAATGAACTAGCATTTTACTAACTATTAAACGTTAACCTATTACAATACTTATCGACTCAATAATGATCGTCACTTCCATTGCTAACAATCTCCACCTAAGGGGCAATCATTGAGATCTCTCTTTGATTATATAAATGATCAACATTTTTAATGCTAACAATCTCCCCCTAAGGGGTGATCATTGAGATCTCTCTTTTGTGACCTTGATCTATGAAGCTTGTTGTCTTGAACTTTGAGTCTTTGTGTAACGGCTTTGCTAGGTACTTTGTTCCAATCATGTTTTGTGATCTTTATTATAATCTCTTGATCTTTCTTGCCTTTGATCAACATCTTCAAATAGTCGTGTCTTTACGTCTTTTCCAACATGCTCACACTTTGTCTGACTTTAATCGTTGTGAAGTTCTCTTTCTTTGACTTTAATCTTTGTTTCTTTACTTTGTAGATTCTTTGACTTTGACTTAGAAACGTTTTGAACTTTGTTTTGCTTTGATCTTTGAACAGAGCTTTGCTGGGTATGAGCATGTGGATCTTTGAGTGATGATGAATTATGATGGTATCGGTCTTTCTCCAAAGAACATTTATCGGTAGCTGCATGGTAAATGTTAGTAATAATCTCCAATCAATCATCATGGACTTTTCATAAAGATTAGACCACTACGATTGTTTTACTGATGAATGTCTTGATTCCATTCACCTTGGTCGGGCACATCAGCCGTCCTAATCCGGTTACATGGGATTAATCCAAGTAACGATACACGTCTTAAGGATTCGATTCGTGAAAGGAATCTCCTTGGCGGGATTTCCAGCACTTACAAGCTCAGACTTCGAGATGATTAACAGCATAGTGTGAAGACTCTCTCTAATTCTTACAAAGGTTGTTCCTGAATTGGATACCCTCAAGAAGGCTTACACCAAATATACTGAAATATACCGACAATTCAGGTGAGCCGCTGAATTATACCGAAGTATCACTCCACGATTGTAGACCGTTTGAAACATGGTACCCATCATAATATGTAAGTCAAGATCGGTAGATCTCATATAAGACTCTTCTACAACTTGTATCCTTTTTGGCGAACACAAGTGTAAGTTTTCGATGTGTATCCTAAGAGATCTTTTAATGAATCTCATGGCTCTAGACTCGATTACATGCGTTTTAGTTTTAGTCATTGGAGGCATAAAGCAGAGGGCCTCCTTTTCAATATCAACACATCTCGGAGTGAGAGGTCGATAGATTATGCAAGGTTCTCCGTGAGAAATGAAACAAGTACCTATTAAAAGATACCCGAGTGGCTAGAAGGTTAAGTGCAGTGCATCACTGGGTCCATGACATCTTGTCTTCAATACCAGTGTCACCTTAGTAACAACCAGTAGCAGATGAATTGAACCCGATTTGTGCCCTAAGGTTGAACATTTGGAGGGCTATTTCTTTTCACCCTTTCATTAACTTTTCTTTTTAATTCTTCAACCCCTCTTTTCTCCTTTCATTTCTTTACTCCTTTTTTCAATCATACCTAAGGACTTCTAATTCTAATCTATTGGAATTGTCCTTGGGTAGATCCCTCCGGCTCTGGCGGATCATAGGACATAAACTAACATTAATCACCTTATTACTCCATGATTATCCTAGGTTTATTGATCACATGCCAAAAAACTTTTTGTAAAATCTTTCAATGTGTTTATGAATATAAAACAGATTTTGGTTAACACTTCGAGAGTTTTGCATTTTCTAAAATACTCCCCCATCGCATGTGCTCATAAGTTTTCATATAAATTTGCACATGTTGGGGTAGAGTTCACACTTTTTTGAATTGATTGACTTTCAGTGAACAAGACCGATTCGAGACACATTTATATCACTAGTTAGACTAACTTGAAATTATTACCCGGCTTGGTCAAGTCTAAAGAAAGTTTCTCGAAATGGTGCATTCTACTTGGATAAAGTCCTTTTGATTACTGACGTTTAAGCTTGTCAATTCGTTGGTTATATCTGAGTCAAGCTCTTTTGAGATTCAATAAAATTACATTCTAATCACATTTCTCCCCCTCAAAAATAGCATATCCATGGTATTTTTTATACCGATTGATTAAAACCTTTGTTTTTGGATAGCTTATGGGGAGAAACGGAATCACGAAACATTTTTGGAATATTTTCATCTTCTTGTGCAAAACATCCGTTTCTTTCTTTGATAAATTTTTTGAAACATCTTTTTATTACTCCCCCTCAAAAATAGATTATTTTTTCAAATTTAAACCTTTAAGAATTTGAGGGAGTAATATCTTGAGCAGAATTTTGAAAAGTTTTAAAAACCCTTTTGAAAAATTTGGAATAAATTATGCTCAAAGTTAAGAAGACATTGATAAGATTTTTGTGAGAAGTCTTCTTTTCATATAGGATTGTCACACTGAGACGTAAAACATGGTCCTTTCTTTAAACTCGCAGGTTATACAGTATTATATGTGCATACGCCATTATGTTTTTAGGATAAGTGCTCGAAAAATATTTAAAACCTTTGTTTTGATTAAGAACTTTCCTTTCTTTGAAGCACATGTCCTGAACTGATAGAAGCCATTATGTTGAACTGATAGAAGCCATTATGTTGAAGTCTGAGTCCTTAGCTAAAACACTAAGAAGTCATTATGAGATTAGATTAGACAACAACTTTTGGAACCCATTTAAGCACAGCGCCAACGGGTTTACCATATTTTGAAAATAGAGATAGAGAGAGATTAGATAGATAAAAGTCATTTTGAACGGGTTTACCATCTACCATATTTAAGACCCAATATTATCACTTCACACACATATAATCTAGAGAGATATAGATAGGATATAGAGAGAGAAAGAGGTAGAGAGAGGTGGAGAGAACTATGTGAAATAAGCATGAATATTATAAACTCCCACACCCTCCTAACAAACCTAGGAGGGTTTATATATTTCTTACAAAGGCCTCAATGAACCGGGCCTTGGGCCTTCTATTGGGCCGAGCCGTTAAGGCTTTACATTAACATAAATGGACTAGCATTTTACTAAATATTAAACGTTAACTTATTACAATACTTATCGACTCAATAATGATCATCACTTCTATTGCTAACAAAAATTTAGAATCGACTTCTTGTTTTTCGGGTATTAAATCAAAATGGTTACAAATATTTAAATTACTCTATTGTATATTAAGTGTGCGGACGGAAAATGAACGAAACAACGTCATTTTGGGATGTAGCATGTCGCTTAGTTTTTTCCTCAACAAGATTGTAAATGAATCTAAATGATTTGAAATAGGTGCCAAAGGATGTAACAACTTTTGATCCAACACCATCAGATTCACCAACAACGACAACATCTTCAACAACATATACTCATACTCATATGTATTTTCCTCCACACAATCTACTCAAGGAATGAAGAAATGTGCTTACATAAGGACAACTATTATGAAGATTGCATTATTTATACTTAGGAGGAGATTGTTATTGAAGTAGTGACATTTACGGGAATTACATTAACCGAAGACTATGATATGAGTATGTTGGTTAACACTAAGATTTGAAGACTTCAACATTAGTTGTCAAAGTCAAGAAGAAAGGATCCAAGGTTAAAACAAAGACAAGAAGATAAAGAACTCAAGACAAAGATCGTAAAGCATGATTATAAGGAAAGAATTTACAAGACTATTACACAACAAGACTCAATAAATTAAGATCTAGGATCAAAGCCATGAAGTGTCGTCATTTTTTAGAGTGAATGATCACCGCTTAGGGGGAGATTGTTAGAATCTTAAGTGGCGATCATACTAGTATAAATGAGTCTTGTAATCAACGTAATAGTAATGTTTAGGACTATTGGCCTTATAATGTATTATGTTAAGTGTTTATGTAGCAAATGGAACAAGTCCGTTTGATATGTACAAGTCCAACTTAAAGCCCATTCGGCCTATATGACCGAAATATATACCCTCTCCACACATGGATAGGATGTGTGTCTCATTAGGTGCTAGGTGTTTTAGTGTATGTATTTTCACCTACTTCTCTCTAATACAATCACCATCTTCCTCAGTGTTGCAAAAAGGGCCTATAAGGTCGATTAGTTGCCACCTAGGTGTTACTGGGCCGCCAACATTTTTGATTTACGCAAATCGAACCAAAGGATTTAAACCCCTTGGGGTTTCGATTCTTGGTCGACTTGGAGTAATAGGTTTATCCCTCTGGTTTGTTCGGACGATCGCAAGAAAGAGAAGGGAGTCAAGGACATTTTAGGGTTTATATTTATGTTATGAGAATCCCTTAAGGTGCCTTGTATTTATAGGGCACTTAATAGGATTCTAGAATTATTTAGAAACCAAGTAATTGAGTTTGACAATGAGTCAAACTCCCCTTTTCTTCACTTTGGGTTGGTCGACGCATGCAACATCCCTCTAGTACTTATCCCGGAAAATATTAGACTTTGGATAACTGCCATTAAACCATTTAATGAGAATAACGTCATATTTTCACTTCATCTTTTATCTCTTTCGTGACTCGTTTCTTATTTCCATTTGTACTGTCCCGTTTAGTGTGCACTTGTGTGACTCTTCGGCATTTTCATGAAGGTAAGTGTGAAAGACGTTGTGTTGTTTGCACACACACCCTTCAAGGATGACCTAAGGGTCAGACGATAAGACTAGGAATCGAAATGCTTATGAAGCAAATGATGGGCGGTTACTAGAAGGATTGAGGGGTTCTTCCTTAAACCAGTAACCAGAAAGAGGGTCGCAGTTCTCAAATGTTATTTTTTCCGAAGGCCTGGGCATAGAAAATGCTTCGAGAATTTACATGATTTGAAGTTCGCGAAAATCGAAAGAGGTATCTATAATTTATAGATTGTTATGTTCTTCGTCTTTACTCTTATTACCTAGCCTAGACTTCACGAAAAGTTAACTGACACATGTAAATTTTATTGTAGAGTGTCAAGTGGAGAAGGAAAGCACCCATTGCAACTGTGGTGATCCTGAAGCATCATCAACCGCAAGTAGTGATGAGGCTAAGTCTTCATCAAGTGAGGAATTTACAGAAGATGACGCCTGAAATCGTGCATCATTTTGGGATATAGGATTTTAGAACTGTTTAAATTTCTATAATTTTAAAACTGGTCGTTGCTCGTTTTAAGGTTTGTTTTAAAAGTTATACATTTAATTTTTTATGTTTTAAAAGCATTTAACTTAAATTTAAATATATCTAGCACTCTTTGTTTTAAAATTCTGTAACTAATAAGTTAAACTTAAAAATATCCCAAATACATGTCTGTTAAACTTAAAAAAACCTATAAAGTATGATAATCAATAGATTATCATACTTTATAGGTTTTTTTATAAGAACTGGTGAAGTAAAATAAATGTTNGTATTTATGTTATGAGAATCCCTTAAGGTGCCTTGTATTTATAGGGCACTTAATAGGATTCTAGAATTATTTAGAAACCAAGTAATTGAGTTTGACAATGAGTCAAACTCCCCTTTTCTTCTCTTTGGGTTGGTCGACGCATGCAACATCCCTCTAGTACTTATCCCGGAAAATATTAGACTTTGGATAACTGCCATTAAACCATTTAATGAGAATAACATCATATTTTCACTTCATCTTTTATCTCTTTCGTGACTCGTTTCTTATTTCCATTTGTACTGTCCCGTTTAGTGTGCACTGGTTTGACTCTTCGGCATTTTCATGAAGGTAAGTGTGAAAGACGTTGTGTTGTTTGCACACACACCCTTCAAGGATGACCTAAGGGTCAGACGATAAGACTAGGAATCGAAATGCTTATGAAGCAAATGATGGGCGGTTACTAGAAGGATTGAGGGGTTCTTCCTTGAACCAGTAACCAGAAAGAGGGTCACAGTTCTCAAATGTTATTTTTTCCGAAGGCATGGGCATAGAAAATGCTTCGAGAATTTACATGATTTGAAGTTCGCGAAAATCGAAAGAGGTATCTATAATTTATAGATTGTTATGTTCTTTGTCTTTACTCTTATTACCTAGCCTAGACTTCACGAAAAGTTAACTGACACATGTAAATTTTATTGTAGAGTGTCAAGTGGAGAAGGAAAGCACCCATTGCAACTGTGGTGATCCTGAAGCATCATCAACCGCAAGTAGTGATGAGGTTAAGTCTTCATCAAGTGAGGAATTTACAGAAGATGACGCCTGAAATCGTGCATCATTTTGGGATATAGGATTTTAGAACTGTTTAAATTTCTATAATTTTAAAACTGGTCGTTGCTCGTTTTAAGGTTTGTTTTAAAAGTTATACATTTAATTTTTTATGTTTAAAAATCATTTAACTTAAATTTAAATATATCTAGCACTCTTTGTTTTAAAATTCTGTAACTAATAAGTTGAACTTAAAAATATCCCAAATACATGTCTGTTAATTTGAACAATTTGTTTGGTTTGATCAATAGATGATCATACTTTATAGGTTTTTTTTTATAAGAACCGGTGAAGTAAAATAAATTTTCCAATGAGCTCTTAAGCTCAATATGATACAGAGAGCTTACCCTTTCTTTCTATTAGATTCATGAGCTTGTTGTATTCGAGGTTCAAACATAATCATGAACTTTGATGCCATCAATCAGTGATGGAAGTTTAATGTAACAACAGTCTTTGATTGTTAACATCTATCTGGGATAGAAGAACCAAAGAATATAAAATCATGGAATGACTTGGAGAACATTTCTACGATAATCTAAGTAATATAGGATTCCTGATACTTGAAGATAATGCCTAATCTCGAGTCTTGTTAGAATCAATGCGTATACCCCACGAGCAATACAATCAAATTTCTCAGATATTTGATAAGGAAGATTTCTTGTAAAAGATAAATACTTAAGTGATGGTATTTCTAGAAATATAGAGGTTGAGTAAAGCTCATATACTACTAGATAGTATTTTAAATCTATAAGTCAAACTCGAAAGGGAATGAGTTTGTAGATCATGAGTAAAATATCTTTTTGTTTTGGAATGTTCATGTAAAGCTGAACGATGCTTTACAGGTGGAACAGTTAACTGGGTTAACACCTCTTAAATAAGATCAAGTTAATGTGCTCAAGCCGAAAGTCCTTAACCGGACCTAATTAGAGGAGTTCAATTTAAAGTTGAGCAACGGAAGTGAGAGCATGAAAAGTTAATCTTAGATTGTTTAACTAAATAATACAAAGCACGACAGGAATTGTAGATCTAGGATGATCTATAGGAGAATTCCTAGTATTGCAAGATTAAGTGGATCATGTCAAGATCCTAAACAAATGTACATTGCCTAATGGGCCAAGATAGTTTGCCACATGGGAAGTGTTAATCTTAAGTTGTTGTTAGACACACAAAAAAAAAAAAAAAAAAAAAAAAAAAAAAAAAAAAAAAACTTCAAAGTTTTCTAGTCTGGGATTTCAAATCAAGAAACGCGCAACTACATCGTTGTTTCAAGGGGCTTGTACTGAAATTCTCATGGACTCGGGAGAATCGGTAGCAAGGAGTAACAATTCTTATCTTTAAGAATAATTCCATTCTACTGGAGTGTAGAATGAAGTGCATTGTTGAACGCTAAGTTGAGTATGTTGCGAATTAGCTAGGTCTATGATCTAGTATGATTAAATCACTGAAATCAAACTGACTTTTTACATGCAGAAAGACAATGGTAAGAGGATTGAGAGATGAGGCTCATTGGTGCTAGAAGGATCGATTGAACGATTAAAAGTAATGATTACTTACTCCCAAAACTTTATGATACAAGCTAAATCAATCGCCAAGAATCGAAAGTAATATCGTGGACTCGTACAAATCAGACGAGACGTTACCATGAGATTCCATTTAGCATGTTTTGAATCCATAAATTAAAGACATTTCATTCTAAAAGGTCCTTAGCTGGTATCATAGTGGGATCAAGATAATGAAAGCAACTATTGTGGAAAAGGTGGCATTATGGGGATTGCCAAATTTATATGCATTTGCAGGGCAAATGTTGGACGTGACCAAGATTGGGAAGCGACCACATAGATTGAAGTTATTGATGTTCTTGGATCGTGGCGTATTATTCCAATGACTTGAGGTATTAGGTCATGTGACCTTGTTTATCACTAGGTTTGGCTTAGTGTCCAGTTACTACGTAACAGTGTAATGTTGTGTCTAATGTTGGATTAAGTGGGAGGTAAGGGAATATGGTTTAATGATTGAGATGGCAATTTGCAACTTCATGTTGAAATAAACTAGAGAATTATATTTTCCTATGCCCCTTGTGTGGAGTGTATTTATGAAAGCATGGTCATTTGACAAAGTGCATGTGACACTATGATAGAACAAATCAATTCACGAAAACAAGAAATGACAAAAGTATTCTGAGAGTAACATATCCATGTCTAGTATTTTTCCAAAAAAGTATCGTAAACTGCAAAGGGATATAGTCATATACCCGAACTCAACAATGGGTGTTACTAAGGAATGAAAATCACTACCTGGGTTTTCAATCGGTTTATGTGAGCTAGGTACCGTAATGTTTTCTAGTAACCTCTTGGTACGGTGAAAGCAGTTTCCATGGTTGTTGTATCTGTACAAGTGGGAGTTTGAAAAGATTATGTGCAAAGAGACAATAACTTTCACAACTTGCCTTCACAGAAATGCTGAAGGGTCACACCGGTGTACATTAAACAGAACAAGTAAGTGGAAATGAGAAACGAGATACAAAATGAATTAAGAGTAGTGAGGAAATGAAAATATCATAGTATTTTCATTGAGGGGTTAAACGGTAATTGCCTAAGTTAATATATTTATCGTAATATAAATATAAGTAATAAAACGCATAACACACAATCCCTAGGGATTGTATATTCGGCTGACCCCTATGGGGTATAGTTTGCCAAGTTGTCAAACACTTATTACTTACAAGACAAGTATAGGGGTTACTGATGCGTGGTTTTGGGACTTTACAACAGGTTTTACCTCTCGAGGGATCTCAAGAGGCTAACAACCCCACCAGGCAGTGTACCTGACCGATGTAGTATAGTGAAGTGGTAAGTACGGGGGATTGATCGTTCAACTCAAAGAATAGTGTTCGTTAGGATTGAAATTTATCTACTAGGTCTAGAGATGAGGGATGATTCTTTTTGTATTTTTTATGTTTCTAGGAAAGCAAGTGAAATCTCGATTTGGAAGAAGGGGCGAAATTAGTTGCTAATCAACTAACCCAAAANGTAGTATAGTGAAGTGGTAAGTACGGGGGATTGATCGTTCAACTCAAAGAATAGTGTTCGTTAGGATTGAAATTTATCTACTAGGTCTAGAGATGAGGGATGATTCTTTTTGTATTTTTTATGTTTCTAGGAAAGCAAGTGAAATCTCGATTTGGAAGAAGGGGCGAAATTAGTTGCTAATCAACTAACCCAAAAGCTATTACTTAAACTAATGTGCAGGAAAGTAAACTAGGGTTCTACAAGGGAAGTGAAGCATGTCTACCTATGATGTATTACTCCTTGCAAACTATCCAATTCTACCTATTGAGTTGTCACACCTTATTTTAATTGACGGGTTGCATTCCTTAATACCATTCACTATTACAAAAATGGTCTTTTAGACCTTCTTATAAAGACCCTTTTATGTAAAGCACATGTCTAAAAAAGGATTTAACAAAATTTAGGCCGGTTACAATGAAAACAACGGGTCTAAATGTGAAAATTGCATCTGGGCCGGTTACAATCCAAACACCCGGTTTAAAAGACCATCTTTCTGGACCGGTGATGTTGATTTCCACCCGTCTAAATGTGAAAACCCTTTTAGACCTGTTACAATCAAATACACACGTCTATAAGGTTTTGGGAGGGATTAAATTTCAGTTCACTTCAAACTTTTCAACTAACCGCCAAAACCCTACCTATCTAATAACACAGTCACAACTCACAATTCTTTCTCTCCATCTAAACTCACACCAAAACCCTAACTAGCCACCATAGCACCAGCCGCCGTCCCCTACACCACCACCACCGCCGTCAGATCCGTCACCAAACCCTAACCACCAGGGTCGCCTATCACCGCTGCCTTAGCTAACCCCTAACCTGTGAGTGGTCTTGATTTCATAATTAAGTTTATATATGTTGCAATTTTGATTTTGTGAGATTTTGTTATATTTTTTTTCGATTAGGCAGTGATGTTCATTATGTTGACTTGATCTTTATTGAGTGTTTTTGTTTTGATTTTAAAGAAGCCTTTTGATGGTTATGAAGGTGTATAGTGATATTTTAGGTACACTCAGAAGTCAGAATATAATTAAGATAGTTTTGGTCTTTTGGACAATTGAAGTGTTTCGGTAAGCTTTGCTAATTTGTTATTTGCTTATATAGCACTTATTTAAACACTTATTTATCCTATCGTCTTCGTTTTGTTGGATTGTTTAAATGATTATACATCTGCTTGCTAGCATATCTAGTTTTGAGTATTTAATGAATAGCTTAGTGATTGTTTTCAGGAAATATTTGTGTTAATGAGTGAATGTTTGGGTAATAATTTAGGTGCTTTTTTTGCTTTATTTTGCTTATAGAAGATAATCAAGTTAAAACATATTCTTAAGTTTTTATATATGCTTATTTCTAGTTCTTATTTATGAAAAAAATGAGTAGATAATCAGTTTTTGGGTATGTTTAGCTATCTTTATTTGTAGAACTTGTATGCGTTACTGATATTTGATTGATGGCTTAATAAAGAATTCTATTGGTTTTGTTAGGAAGAGAACAGTTGTAAGTAATATTGATAAGGTAAGCCAAACACTCTTTTAGATGATTTACCCAAACGTAACATTGTGAATTGTTAAACATGTATAGTCGATGCGAAAGGTTAGAGAGCCAAGGAAGACAATATCACTCTTGGACCAGCTACCCGTGAAGGAGAGCTTGTATTTGGTGTTGCTCACATCTTTGCTTCCTTCAATGATACCTTCATTGTAAGTTAAAAAAAACTCAGTTTCATTTTCTGTTTTTTGAAGGCATTATAATTTAATTACACCATGTGGTTACTTACATATTGTATCTATTGCAGCACGTGACTGACGTGAAACCATGGTTCGGATTACTGGTATAATCTATACTCAGTACTCAGTTTATTCAAAGATAGTTGATATTTAGTTTCACTAGTTAGTTTGTTATTTACTGATGTGTGTTCTTCGTTGCCGCTACACTCGCTGGATTTAGATTTGATGCTATATGGGAGCGAATGTGATATCTCTTTAGAAGCATCGAAAGCACATACGAAGTATCAAGGATATGAAGAAACTGATTCCTCATATTATGCTGGTTCGTGGAGGTATATGTTCTAATACTTAACTTATTCTTTCAATAATTTGCTTTATAACTATTAAGCTTGAGGGTGCGTGGAAGGTCGTAACTTATGCTGTTTCACAAACGAAATAGCGGGCTCTATAAAGTGAGCCACTATTAATATAGATTAAATGAGCCAATCCTTTTGTTTTTGGAATGTTGATCTGAGCTTAAGAGCAGCTAAATCCTAAATGTTTAAAACTTAAATCATTATTATATATTTTTATCGAAACTTGGTGTATTAACTATATGTAAGAAGAATAAAAATGAATGAAAAATGTTTGTGAAACTACCAGACCTGTGTCAACCCACACATACAACAACTATTTCAAGAGGAACTTGTCTACAAGCATTATTTTTATCTCGAATCTAAAACAGAATGTTGAAACTTCTAGCAGATTTACAGTATAGGGTATATGTTTAACTGGTACGCTCAGGGGCGGAGGGGATGGGAGCGAATTTATGCTTTGTGACTTACTGTGACTTATAGTGTTTGACTGTTTGAGTGTTTATTTATTTACGTAGTATTTTTTTTGAACATAACTGTTTAACACAGTCACACTTTGAGTGTTTGAGAGTTGACTGTGACTTTGTGACTTAGTTGATCACTTATTAAGATTTCAGAATTTTGATTATTGACTTGTTGATTATTAACTGTTTTGCGTCATTTGCAGGTCACCAATGATTGAAGCTCAAGTGTTCAAGGTCATTAGAAGTCTTATTTAGTTCATAACAAAGGTTTAAAGCTCAAGTGCTTAAGGTCATTAGAATTCATATGTTAATTGCTTATGTCTTTTGTACCAGTTTGTTTAGTTTTGAGATACGAGTTTCTGAATTTTATTATCTATTTGGTTCTTTATTTATTTTTCTAGATCATCGTGTTTCGTTGTCTAATAAGCAATCCCGAACACCCCCGTGTTATAAGTAAGTTCGATAAGTAATCTCATACAACCCTCTTTATAAGCATTCTCAGTTAGAGAAGTGCTTTCAATGAGGGTTGTTTGGCTTGCTTATTAGAGCTGCTTATAAATGGGGCTGTTTGGGATTGCTGTATTTTTTGTTTCTAATTTTCCACATATAGACCGGTTATTATAATAAAACCGGTCTATCTAATCTTCTTTTAGACCGGTTGAAGCACCGGTCTATATGTAGTTTGTAACCGGTCTATTTAATTCTCTTTTAGACCGGTTGCAGCACCGGTCTATATGTGGTTCTATCTTTTAGACCTCCCTCATTTAGACGGGTTGGGTAACCGGTCTAAAACCCTTTCGGAACCGGTCTAAAAGGCTGTTTTTGTAGTAGTGATTCATGGGGGTGTGTACAAACTTCCCCCAACTCTATAAGCTCCTACTTCACTCCTATGTCGAGCCGGCTAAGAAGCTCCTGATGCGTGGTTTTGTGACCTTACAACAGGTTTTACCTCTCGAGGGATCTCAAGAGGCTTACAACCCCACTAGGCAGTGTACCTGACTGATGTAGTATAGGATAGTGGTAAGTACGGGGGATTGATCGTTCTCTCACAGGGAATAGTGTTCGTTAGGA
>LBNU01022872.1:0-15167 GCA_014162995.1 Artemisia annua
GATGTTATTTGGTGTTATGATTTCCTGGTGTTTTTGGATGTTATGTTATTAGGTGCTGAGATGATGTGGCGCTGAGGTGGCACGGTGTTAACACCGTTTCTGTGTTATGACTCCCCATACTCTAAAACTACTATTGAGTCAAATACACGAGGCCAAACTCTAGTAATTTATACTAACAACATGCATGCACAGCCACTTTTGCTGTCTAAACTCATTGCTTCTATATGTTCACGTTAACTTGTATTTGATTAAATGAAAGCCCGTGGGATCAAAGCGTCATATACAATAAATTAATTTATGTTTCAAAATAACATTTAATCAGGTGGCTTTTGCTCATCTTGCGTGGAATAATTTTCTATCAAGTACTAGTTATAAGTCCCGTAACTTTAGGGTGTGTTTCTTTTTTCGCTTAGCTAAGGGAATTGGTCCACATGGGTCCACACAAGTATTTAATAATATTTCTTTTTTATGTGGAACCCACTTATTTCCACTAATACATCTATATCTACAAGGTATAAAATGTCTTCCTCTCCCCATTAAGACACACTAAGAGCCATGGGTCCCATATGGACCCCACCCATCTCTTAGCTAACAAAAAAAATAAACACCTCCTTAGTTTAATATATGGACATATAAGAATTTACATGTGAAAATTGTGATATAAGTACAAATAATAAATATGCATGAGTTTTTCATTATTTATTAATATCTATTGATATTTTTTGAAAACTTTTATTTGACGAAAGATTTAACTTTGTTTATCTGACATAGATGTTGAGGTTGATGTTGTTGTTTAAGTTTAACTATTGTTATCATGTTGTACAAAATGTGCGAGTTTAGTAGCACATAGTGAGCGTTAATGAAGTTAAAATATACTCCGTAAAGTTTTTTACAAATGTTTTTCCGGATATCCGTATATAAATTTTAAATAATAATCACATGAGTCGTTGTTATAAGTACAATCGAGTATACTTATTTTTATATCACTGTAACTCATGCTTACCATTTGATATTTATATTACGGTTAATAATAATTTATCCATATTTAATATTCAACCCGTGTAAGCATAAATTATATTTTTAAATAGGATAACATGAGTCCTTATTTAACGTACATTGTAATAAAATATTTTAGTAGATGAAGCAAAATTTTATAATTTTAATGGATGAAAGTCTCAAAAATGCTCATATAATTATAAACAAAGTCCATATTATAAACTCTAGAGGTATAAAGTATAGAGGGTTATTTGTTTATTATCAAAAATTATTTAAAAAATATGAAGACTTATAATTTACAATTAACTCTATATAATATATTTAAAATTTAACCACTAAAGTTTTATTAATTACCTTATCTTTTTTTAAGTTTTTGTTTTCATAAAATTGACACCTATACTTTTATGTGTTTTTTTTTCTCAACAAAATTCTCCACCAAATTTATTAAAGTTTGACCAAAATCAATTCAATTTTGACTTTTTATTAACCAATTACATTGCATGATTTTTCCTACGTGTCAAAATTGAGCAATCCTATTGGTCCAATTGTTTTTCTAATAAGATTGATTTGGCAAAAACACTCCGAAATGATGTAATTCCTTTATTATATAAAAGATGTTAAAGTGAAAATTTAGCTATGGCATTCTAGGTTAAGATCTTATAAAATGTGGTGAAAAAAACACAAAGTCTAAAAACTAATAGGAGGGTGACAAGTCTTCATCCTTTTTTTTCATTACATTTTTATTTTATTTTTTTCTTTCTTATCATTCTTTTTCCTACATTTAATATACCAATTTGTTTTCTCAAATTTAAAATTTAATGTACACTTTTTCTCATAAAAAATATTTAAATTCTATTTTTTATTTGATATTTTCATATTTATGGACAAATCTTTTAATTAATGAACGACTCATTTAATTGATGGACAATTTTTTTATTAATGCATAATGTCTTTTATTGAGAAACAACTCTTTTTATTGATCAACAACGTTTTTAATCTATGAATAACTCTTTTTTATTGATTAATAATGCTTTTTATTGATTAATAATGCTTCTTATTGATCAACAACGTTTTTAATTGATAAACAACTCTTTTTAATGATGAGCAACCTTTTTTATTGATGAACAACACCTATTACAAACAACTTTTTTTTTATTTATTGATGAACAATGCCTATAAGGAACAAGTTATTTTATTGATGAATGTTTAGACAATGATATAAACATTGAGACCTTGAGTGAACATTGAAACCATCAATGGTGAACACTGAGACCATCATTGATGAACATTGCGACGATGATTGATGAACGTTTAACCCAATGGTTGTTGAAAATTTATTGATGAACATCGAGACCATAATTGATAAGCATTTATATATTGATTGACGAATATTCGGACCATCATTGATGGACACCCTAAATTCATGATTGATGAACATTGAGATCATGATTGATGAACATTCAAACCATCATTGACGAACAGTTGTTCATGAACATTCAGAGGATGATAGATGAACCCTAATTAATGAACATTTAGAGCACAAGGTGTACGTGAGCCATAAGGCTCGCATTATAGCAAAAAGTGCTGCAACTATTGTCGGGTCATGTCGTTTTCTTTTTTCTTTTTTCTTTTTTTCAACTAGTCAACTAAGTATAAATGTAACGTGCTAGTAAAACTTCTTTGTTAACAGGCCTTATTTATCTATAAGTCATAAAAGAACTAGAACTTTGATAATGGCCCCCCACACTAAGCTATGGTACTAAGAGCATCCGAAATGCTAAAACCAACAAAAACTTTTTACTATTTTAAAAAGCTTTTGGAAGATGTTTTTATGCATTGCATCAAAAGCTTTTTGAATATCTGTTTATGAAGACTTGATAAACCTCAAGTCTTTGATAAAAGCTTTTTTTTTTTTTTTTTCTCTCTCTCTCTCTCTCTCTCTCTCTCTCTCTCTCTCTCTCTCTCTCTCTCTCTTTATGCCTCAAGTCATTAAATTCATCAAGTCTTTAAAGACTTTATGAAATCCTCATTTTCTAAATACTAAACTTGAGTCATATTTTTATAGGCAACTATGTTTATTTCATTTTCACTTTTATTGTACACTCTCAACATTTCAAGTACAATATCTTTTAGATCTCCTCTTTTGTTGCACCAACAAAACTCAGTTTCTAACATGTAAAAATCAATGGTAAAGTAACCTCGACCACCACAGATTAAAGTCAAAAACCTTAACTTTTTCATCCTTTTGACCATAAGCATCAAACGTGTAACTTTCTGAATCGAATTCCATACTCACTTTATCCGTATAAAACTTTCTAATTTCCATTTCCAGTTTTCTTTCACCTCGATCAAAACCGAGTAAAACCCGGTAACTTCCCATTGGGATATTCCTCATCACGGTTTCGTACAAAAGCACCTAAATTTCATCTTGGAGTAAAGATTTGAGCACCAGTTCCGAATGGCAATGACAAGCTTATTAGGACATGCTAAATTACAGTCGAGGAGAAATGGACAAGGAGGAGGTGGCGGCGGCACAGTGGCCGGAGACGATGGCGGCACAATGGACGGACACAACGGTTGAAAAGTGGTCAGATGGGTTGGATACAAGGTTATAAATAGCGTGAGGCGTGGCATGGCGGCATGGTTAAGCCTCAAGCCTTAGCGTGAGGCGTGGCGGCATGGCGTTTTTAAGGCGTGAATTAAGGCGGCAAAAAGTATTTATAGATTTATATTATATTTCATTAGTATATGTTATTTCATATACATCGAGTTTACAAAAAGTGTTATACATAAGCATTAAAGTCAAGAAACTCTCTTTACATTTGTAATCTTTTTCAAATACTAGTAAACCCCAAAACGCCAAATACTAGTAAACCTCAAATATGATGCCCAAATTCCAATTACTAGTAAATCCCCTAAACGTCTCAAATTCCAGTACACCTTATCGCACCTCATCTCATGCCAAGCCTTAAGACGACGCCTTGGCCTATTGCGTGGTGTGGAGGTGACGCCTCGCGCCTTTGCGAGGCCTTTGCGGCGCCAAGGCGCGCCTTTTAGAACACTGGTTGGATATGAGTTGTTGAAAAATGAAACCCTTATGATAGATAGCAAATGATTGATACGACAAATGTGTTTTGGTAAATGTGGATATCATCACTTGCCTTCTTGAAATACCTTTAATTTATCTGCTAGACTTACATTTTAGACTTTCTATATTTACTTTTTAGAGCCTTGATATATAGGCCTAATAAAGGGGCCTAATGGTGGACCTAAGGCTTTAAATACTTGTACAGTGCATGCACTGTACACGTATTTAAAGCCTTAGGTCCACCATTAGGCCCCTTTATTAGGTCCACCAAACATTTTCCTACTTTACTTTTTATTTGATCCTAAACCATGACATTATTGTATCCTAATTCACAAATCCTGCATCGGTCTTGTAGCAAAAATATCGCACATATATGACTAATTCCATGCTTTATTTATAGGATAAAATCTCCAACAAACTTAAATAATAGCGTGAATTGAACAAAGAGTTCACAGGATAAGTCACACCTCAAGATCATAATATAATCGACAATAGAAAGAACAACATGCACATATATGTATCTCTAACCCCTTTAGTAACAACCAATATGGCTTACATTGAGACATAATGAATTAACTATCATCCTACCTCACCATTATTTATAGACTAGGTTACACGGACACGGACACGGTGTCCGACACGGACACGGACACTGACACGCGATACGGCAAAATCTAAAAATATAGGACACGGACACGGCGTGGACACGGGAATTTATATTTTATATATATATATATATATATATATATATATATATATATATATATATATATATATATATATATATATATATATATATATATATATATTAAAACGTGTAAAAAGCCTTAAAATCAAATGAAATATCATAATAATAAAAATATATATATATGAATACATGTATTTGTATGTTTTTAAATAATATATAACTAAGGGAAAAACGAAATTAAATACTAAATATTAAATAATTTCATCAAACTAGCTTATACTATTGGGTGTAAAATGAAAAGTTAAGCAAACTATTGGGTGTAAAATGAAAAGTTAAAGCAAACAAAAGGGTGTACATGCAAAAGTGAAAAAAATAAAAATTAGTTATAGAGTCGATCATCTTCTCCTGTTTTCCATACCTGCACACAACACAGAAAGAAAAAAAAAGAATACGCATGCACCAGCACATCAGCAAACAGCAAACCTTCTTTTTTCAGAAAAAAAAAAAAAAAACAACAAAAAAAAAAAAAAATCCAAATCCGTGTCCAAATCCATGTCCAAAAGCCGTGTGCCAAACCGTGTCCGCCACCAACCCGCACGTGGGGACACCGCCACGTGCGGTGTCGGACACGTGTCCGAGCCGTGGTCCGAGGCGTCCGTGTCGGACACAGTGTCCGACACTGGCCCACTCCATACTTACAGGTGATGTCCAGTGCACTTCGCTAGTGTTATAGAATGAGAGGGATACAAACCCATATGGAATAGGAATCCATAGCGATATCTGTTATTTCCATGACATCGAGCCAATCTTAGTTTAAGGCTCGACCATAACGTCTAGTATAACGAAATATAATTAAATCTTTTAATACATAGACTAATATACCCTTTTAACCACAAAAGAAATTATTTAAATTATCATAACAATTTTTAGACAGTTGAGTAGTTAATTCTTAGTACTATACCGATGAATCAAACAGTCTTCATCAATTGTTGGAACCTAACGAACCCCAAGGACAACCTTGTTAACCCGGACATTTACTTTAGTAAAGTATCCAAGTTAGCTTCCTCTATGACATCATTCACCTTCTTCTTTAAGCAGCATGTCCCCTGCACCCTTCTTGACCGACGTACCATGGTTGTCTATAATGTCTGCCCCCACCTTCTGCACCAGGTGTACTCTGCTCATCTTACCAACGCAGTCAGGGTGTGTTTTTGTCTCGGTACTTCAAGTTTGTTTGACCTCTAACTTTCATTGAGCTACTGTAACATCATCGTTAATATCCTGAATAACGCCAACTTCACGATTTTCTTGAGCTCCCTACAGTTCCACCTCAAACCAAACACGCTTTTGAACATGTACTCCATGGACTCTTGTTTTAAAACCAAGAACAAGTTGCTTAAACCCTACTTATTTAGAATCTTCATGCTTTAGTACACCAAACCCATCACGTATTTTGACGTTAAAGCTAATACTTGTACTAGTTATTTTTCTTCAAACCTTACTTTAACATTGTCAAGTTGCTTTAACCCTTTAGAAACCATAAAGTTTCAACTTTTTTCACCAGCCTGACAAGTCATTTGCTAAACCTGCTTTCTTGAAATCTTGATCTGCTTGCCTTTAGAAAAATCTCTAATATTCGATCTTTTCACTTAAAATCTACAAAATTTGTATTCCAAACAATTACTTTCTTTAAATTCTCAAAAAAAACTAAACCTTTCTTTTCTTCTAAGTTATCGCCAAGATTTGATCTTCAAAAAGACCGCGAGACCTTCAAAAAGTAATTAATCAAAACCCCAAGAAACCAACAAACCCTTGAAGATTCTTAGCAGTCATGATGATATTCACCAATGAACTATTAATCACTAACCTTTTGAATCCTTTAAACCCTTTTGTCAAAACTCTTTTTAACTGCAATCTTAATCTCTAAGTAAACCTTTGAAAGTGACTTTCTTGCATCTTAAGAAACCCTTGTGAAAACAAAAACTTGAACTATAGCTTCCCTTTGATCGACCTAAGCTTCAGGCGCCTTATACGAACACAATGATAGCTAAACAATAATTGAAAAACAACACGAAAGCCAAATTTGTCCACCGAAGTTCGACATGTTGTATCTCTCTATTAGATGATCTGATGCAAGATCCCTCCTGTGTGAACCTATATCTATGTATCTTAAACCTACAATTCAAATTTCATGTAAATCCAATGGTTTACAAACCTGCAATGTCAATTCTACCACAGCTTCGCAAAAACGGATGAACCCGACATAGTTTATTCTTTTCTCTTGTTTTGGCTCTCCCCTCATTATGTGATTATTTCTTCTTGAATGGATAAAACCTCTAATAAACCTAATCTTAGCACGAAATTAATCAAATAATGCACAAGATAAGTCACACCTTAAGATCACAAGATAATTGACAAAATAATTAACAACATGCACACAATATATACCCTCGAACCCCTTTATGAACAACCAATAAGAGATTACATCAAGACAAGAATGAATTAACTAGTATCTCTCTCACCTCTATTTATAAAGATGGGGGGGGGGTGTACAATCCTTATGGAATTAGAATTCCAAAGTACCGTTATACATAAACTAATTACCCTTTAACCCACTAAGAATTGTTAATATATCATAACAATTTTCACCTAACTAGTGTTGCTTAGTCTTTACTGATACTCAACATCTTCGTCCAATATTAGTACCTCGAACCAGAGGCCATCTTGTTAACCAGGTATCGTACCTTAGTAAATATCCAAGATAGCTTTCTTAGACCTCATTGACATTCTTTCTTGCTCATTTTTAATTAGTAAACAGCCATGTTGTAGCAACATGGGTGTTTGGTAACTGCTGCGCCAATTACCATTCACCCATGATGACACATCAAGGGTAGTTTGGTAACTGTTGCACCAATTACTAAATTCTTTTTCTTTATTGTTATGTTAACTTTCGTTTTTTGTTGAACTATACGGGGAGAATTAAAAGACATTCAACACCAAGTCAAAGGCGGAACCATCTCATGCAAGACGGATAAAAAAAATCTTAGATGAAGTCCTTCAGAGCACAAATCACGGCCATAGAGTGGGTATGGGTACGAGGTTACTGGGTACGGGCTCAAGTTCTAGGAGCTCACAAGTGGGCCCAGGTTATCATACCCAGGTAGAAGTTGCTGCGATGATGAGGCAAAATGAGTTGAAACAAGAGAGGTTGAGAAAACAAGCCGAGGAGTAAGCAAAAGCATTTGCAAGTCAAGTAAACGCATTCAAAGACTTTTTGGATTTCTACAACCGTCAACAACCAGGCACTTCTTCACAGTATACCGTTCCCGAAATATACACTCCCCAAGTGTTTCCCCGCCCTAGTTACTCCTCCCGACCTTGGTTGTTACCGCCCGCTCTTCGATCCCGAAAGTAGCAGCCAGATTGTGCGTGGTGATTTAGATGGTGATTGTGATGGTACCAGTGATTTAGATGGTGATGGTGATGGTGATTTGATGATGTTGATGAACAATAGCTAGGGATATGGTATGTGATTTGTATTTGTTTTGACATCCTTTTGTTATTTGCATTCTCGTATTCGTGTTTAACTAGATTGTATCATTATATTTCGAATACTATGTCTTCGTTTGGTTGTTTTGGAATGAATAAGTTGACGGATGAATTTTATATCATAGTTTTGGGTCATTTACAGGATTGGTTTTGGTAAATTTTTTTTGAAGAAAAAATCCGGTAAAAATTTGGAATAGTAGCAGCTTCTTGCTATTTTTAAGCATTTGTAAAGAAAAATAGATGTCGTTTAAAAAAGCGCAAATCTTGGTCTTATAGCAAGAATGTTACAGATTCTCTTTTGTATTTAAGACTAGTCATTATGGTCGACCAAACCAAGGGTCGGTCTACACATGGTAGACGCATCCCTCCTACGAGTAAACCATAAGGACGCGCCCTCCACCCCTTTCTCTTTGTGATGTTCGATCTCCTAGCTGACCCAACCCAAAAGCAAATAACAGACATACCCGATGGATCTTTTGACCTTTGGGAAGGGTTTATTTCAAAAGAAATAATAAAAATTTAATTAATTAATTAAAACACAATTTTTCACTTATAAATACCACATTTCTTTCCCTTTTTCACACTTTCTCTTCTACAACTATTCTCCAACTAAAAAAAATATCTCACGAAACTCTAAAACCAAAACGCCAATATCCAACGACAACAAAATGTTCCAACAACAAACGACCCCAATTTTCAGTTAATCGTTCACTCACCGCCTAAAATTTTTTGACAACAAGCGGAATTGGAGAGACTAAAGCTTGCACAAGAGGAAAAATTAGAATAAAAGAGTCGTGCACAAAAGCAACAAGAACTTGATCTTCAACGTCAAATGTTTGAATTTAAACAACAAAACAAGAGGGACAAAGTCATCATGTACTACAATGAACCCGATGACCAATTAACCGAGAAAAAACTAGAGGCAGTGTTCGCGATTTAAGAAGAAAATAACTCGGGAACATGGTTTAGACTATTAGTTAAAGTTTTTAATTTTTATTGTAATATTTTTTATTTAATTTAAATTATTATGTAGCATTTTTTTATTTGTTTTGAATTATGTAATGTTTTTTACTTATTTATGAAATTTTAATTTAAAGAAAAAAAGAATGTTGAGTCACCGGTAAGTATGCCATTAGGAGTAAACAAAATTCTGACATCTTTTATATTATAAAGGAACTACATTATTTCGGAGTGATTTTGCAAAATCAATCTTAGTGGAAAAAAATTTGACCAATAGGAAAGCTCGATTTTGACACATAGGCGAAATCAAGCAATATGATTGGCCAATAAAAAGTCAAAATTGAATTGATTTTGGTCAAACTTTAATAAATTTGGTGGGGAATTTGATTGAGGAAAAACACATATAAAAATATAGGTATCAAATTTATGAAAATAAAAACTTAAAAAAAGATGAGGTAATTAATAAAACATTAGTGGTTGAATTTTAAATATATTATATAGAGTTAAGTGTAAAATTATAAATCTCTATATTTTTTAATAACTTTAGATAATAAACAAATAACCACTTACACATTATACCCCATACACTTTATAATATGAATTTTTTTTTTTTACAATTACATAAGTATTAGTATTGGCTTGAATCTTTCATCCATTAAACTTAACAACGACTCATGTAATTATTATTTAAAGTTTATATACGGATATCCGGAAAAACATTTTTTAAAAACTTTACGGAGTATATTTTAACTTCATCACGCTCATTAAGTGCTGCTAAACAACAACAACATCAACCTCAACCTCAACATCCATGTTAGCTAAACAAAGTTAAATTTTTTATTCAATAAAGTTTTGTACAAAATATTAATAGATATTAATACATAATGACAAACTCATGCATATTTATTAGTTGTACTTATATCACAATTTTTACGGGTAAATTTTTATATGTCCATATAGTAAACTAAAATTTTAAAATAAATTTGATTTATATGTAAACCCCGTGCGTGCACGGGACTTATAACTAGTCTTAAGTATATCTGAAGTTGCGAAAATCTTGATGAGGGTTTGGTGAAGATTAAATCGTGATTCGAAAACTTCAATACCATAAACATATCAACAAATCAAAACTAATTTTTATTTTTATTTTATTTTTTATTATTTTCTTTTATGGAGTACATTACTAGCATAAAAAAAAAAAAAANTGGCATTAAGTAATACATAAGTACTCGTGTATTAACACATTGATATGACTGAAATTCTCAATAATAATTGACGTTAACGTTTCTCTAAACTGAAGGTAAATTGGTTTATCAAAAGTTCATTCAGTTCTTAGCTCATGTATATTTGTACGTATCGGATTACTCAATAAAATATCTAACTATCTATATGGTAAATTTATTCATATCTTCATTCAAAAGTTAAAACGTACAAGAAAATATGAACGAATAATTTCTACATAATTACTACTAGTATATAAACCTATCTTATTCACCAGAATAAAAGTAATTGTATATATATATATATTTTTTTGAACGGCAATTGTGGCTACATGGCTCCTAGCCTAGAAGGCGTAGCGAGCCCACACAACCAGGTTGGGTACAGCCCAGAAGGCAATGACAACCTTCAATTCCCTTTACTCACGCGGGAGGAAACCCCTATCGCCCTAAACAAGACTCGAACTTGAGACCTTGACTAGGAGGGTAAAACCTCCATACCGCTAGACCAGAGACCCTTTGGTAAAAGTAATTGTATTCTATGCATATGGACTTGAGTTAACTCATCTTAACCAACCGTAAAGGTGTGAGAACTCCATAACCACCATATCCTTGACTCATTTGGTCTCCTCCGTTGCCTGCTCTCCGCCCGCTAGGACTAAAAAGACTACACGGCGTGTATCCAAATCCGCACCCATTGGGCACTATATCTTTAGCCTCCATCTCTGCCACCACTTTATAGAAAAGATCCAATTCACATATGGGGCCGGGTGTATTGTACCCGTACTCGATTTCAGAGTCTTCTAAAAGCATTTGAAATAATGGATGGTTAACATGTTTCATTTTCACTGCAAACCTTTGCTTCTCCGGTCCAACATACACTGGGAAAAACCCTTCTGGAGCCACCTTCTTCATGCCGGATCTAGGGATGGATCGGCACCGTTTCCATGTCTATTAGAAAGTTTTTCTTACCTGAAACACCCTTCATTGGTGACTCCATGAAAAGGGTAATAAAGGTTTGAAATTTTGAATATGGACAGGTTAGTGTGTGATATAAGAAAAGTGGTTTGTGTTTTATTTGTGAAGTTTTTGGATTTGAGGATAAAGCATGAAGATTCACTTGCATGCTCTTTATAGTATAAATTTTCAAATATGAAATTATGGATTAACTGAATCTAGGTTATCTGACCAAGTGGGTATGACAAAGTCTTTGAGATGAGAACTGAACTAGGTAGTAACTACAATATTTTATCAGCCCACCAAGGATAAACTTTTCATTTAATTTACACATTTGTTTGACTGTTGGGATATGGTGGGAGCATATTTTTGTGCTTTCCATCAGGGTGTGCAGACATAAGCTATTATTGTTTGAATGGGTAGGTTTTGCTGAACTTTACGGGGAGAATTGAAAGACATTCAAGACCAACTCAAAGGCGGAACCATCTCGTGCAAGATGGATAAAAAAAATCTTAGACGAAGTCCTTCAGAGCACATATCGCGGCCATAGAGTGGGTGTGGGCAGGAGGTTACCGGGTACGGGCTCAAGTTATAGGAGCTCACAATTGGGCCTAGGTTATTGTACCCAGGTAGAAGTTGCTGCGACAATGAGGCAAAATGAGTTGGAACAAGAGAGGTTGATAAAACAAGCCGAGGAGTAAGCAAAAGCATTTGCAAGTCAAGCAAACACATTCAATGAATTTTTGTATTTCTACAACCGTCAACAACCAGGCACTTCTTCACAGTATACCGTTCCCGAAATATACACTCCCCAAGTGTTTCCCGCCCTAGTTACTCCTCCCGACCTTGGTTGTTACCTCCCGCCCTTTGATCCCGAAAGTAGTAGCCAGATTGTGCGTGGTGATCTAGATGGTGATGGTAATGGTACCGGCGATTTAGATGGTGATTTGATAATGTTGATGACTAGTAGCTAGGGATATAGTATTTGATTTGTATTTGTTGTAGAATGGTAATGATAATGATGATTTCATTGATTGACAAACATAATACATCGTACAAATAAATAGGAGATCACATAATATTTTAGAGTCGGGCTTGAGCCCGTTACAACTAATATGGGCTAACACTCCCCTGCAGTCCGAGCAGCAAAATCGCGAAAGATCAGACTGGAGATTAAAAGCTACTAATAAACAATAAAGTAAAACTAATAAATAATTGTTGATGAAGAAGACATTCGACATCAAGCGGAAGCACATTTTCAACAGCAGGCAACAAACCGGATAAACCAAAGTATCCGAACCAAACAGGATAAACAAAAGTATCATGACCAAATGGGATAAACCAAAGTATCCCTTTACCAAACAGGATAAACCAAAGTATCCTGACCAAAACAGGATAACCCAAAATATCCCCTACAACCAAAACAAACGGGATAACCCAAAGTACCCCACACTAAAATGCATGCACTAATATTAAAAGAAATGAAAAAAAAAATAAAAAAAAATAAAAAAACGAAAGTTGGTTCTAAAACTTCAACCCCCAAAGAACCTTCCGAAAAAACGGTGCGTGTTTTTCATTAGAAAAACATAAAGATCCACATTTTTTTTTCCGCTTAAATACTCAGCAGTAGAAAAGAAAAAGGGACGCCCCCTTTTATTCAGTAAAGACGACACAAAGAGAAATTAGAAGGCAACCATACACCAGCCCCTTTTATTAATTCACAGATCATTCGCAAAAAGGGAGGAGAAAAGTACGAACTTTTCTTTTATTTAATACACAATTCGTGAGACAGAGGAAGAAACAACAAGTACGTAGTAACATGCTAGGCAAAACAAAGATGACTACTAGCACAGGATGGAGATAAGGATATTCGTGCTCCGGACCGCGGGCCGAAGCCGACGGTCGGAAAAATTAGAGTAACGACTGTTTTAGCGTTTTAGAGTTAGGTGTTTTAGGATCTCTCTGATACCATGTAGAATGGTAATGATAATTATGATTTCATTAATTGACAAACATAATACATCGTACAAATAAATAGGAGATCACAGAATATTTTAGAGTCGGGCTTGAGCCCGTTACAACTAATATAGGCTAACATTTGTTTTGACATCCTTTTGTTATTTGCATTCTCGTATTCGTGTTTAGCTAGGTTGTATCGTTACATTTAGAATACTATGACTTCGTTTGGTTGTTTTGGAATGAATAAGTTGTCGGGTGAATTTCGTATCATAGTTTTGGGTAATTTACAGGTTTGGTTTTGGTAGATTTGTTCTGGAAAAAATTTGGATCAATAGCAGATTCTTGCTATTTTTAAGCATTTGTAAAATCTTGCTTCATGCTAGTTCTTTTTTTAACAAAAATAGATGTTGTTAAAAAAGCGCAAATCTTGGTCTTTTAGCAAGAATGTTACAGTTTCTCTAGTATTTAAGACTAGTCGTTATGGTCGACCAAACTAAGGGTCGGTTTACCCATGGTAGACGCATCCATCCTACGAGCAGACCATAAGGACTCGCCCCCACCCCTTCTCTTTGTGATGTTCGATCTCCTAGTTGACCCAACCCAAAATCAAACGGCAAACATAACCAACGGATCTTTTGACCTTTGGGAAGGGTTTATTTCAAATAATAATAATAATAGTAATAATAATGATAATAATAATAATAACCCACTTTTTCACTTATAAATACCATATTTTCTTTCCCTTTTTTCACACTTTCTCTTCTACAACTATTCTCCAACTAAAAAAAATAATAAAAAATAAAAAATAAAATAAAATCTTACGGAACTCTAAAACCAAAATGCCAAAAACCCAACAACAACAAAACGTTCCAACAACAACCGACCCCAGTTATCAATTAACTAGGCACTCACCGTCTATAATTTTTCGATAGCAAGCGGAATTGTAGAGACTAAAGCTTGCACAAGAGGAAAATTTAGAATAATACAGTCGTGCACAAAGGCAATAAGAACTTGATCTTCAACGTCAAATAAGAACTTGATCTTCAACGTCAAATGTTTGAATTTAAACAACAAAACAAGAGGGACAAAGTCATCATGTACTACAATGAACCATGTGACCATTTAACGGAGAAAAAACTAGAGGCGGCGTTGGCGATTTAAGAAGAAAATAGCTCGGGAATATGGTTTAGACTATTAGTTTAAGTTTTAATTTTTATTGGAATGTTTTTTATTTATTTAAATTACTTTGTAGTGTTTTTTGTTTGATTTGAATTATGTAATTTTATTTATTTATTTATGAAATTTCAACTTTTTTTTTTTTTTTTTTTTTTTTAAAAAAAAAGTTGAGTCACCGGTAAGTTCGCCATTTTGAGTAAACAAAATTCTGATATCTTTAAGTATATCTGAAGCTGCGAAAATCTTGATGAGGGATTGGTGAAGCATAAATCTTGATTCGAAAACTTCAATAACTTAAACATATCAACAAATCAGAACCTTCTTCTTTTTTTTTTTTTTTTTTTTTTTTTTTTTTTTTTTTTTAAAAAAAAAGTTGAGTCACCGGTAAGTTCGCCATTTTGAGTAAACAAAATTCTGATATCTTTAAGTATATCTGAAGCTGCGAAAATCTTGATGAGGGATTGGTGAAGCATAAATCTTGATTCGAAAACTTCAATAACTTAAACATATCAACAAATCAGAACCTTCTTCTTTTTTTTTTTTTTTTTTTTTTTTTTTTTTTTTTTTTTAAAAAAAA